>PQWD01001404.1:0-66274 GCA_019425675.1 Leucinodes orbonalis | reverse complement strand
GCCGTTGGTCGCGATGAGGTATAGCGCTCGTAACGGATTCTCGTTCAAGTAAGGCGGCTCACCTTCGATCATCTCTATCGCCATTATACCTAGCGACCACACGTCGACCTAAACAAAGGATACATTTTGTCATTATTCTCATACAAGTAGTGAGAGACAGACATTTATTAAATAAATAAATGTTTTTTTTATTTGATTTTAATAAATAAAGCACTTGAAGATGTTGGTAACTTTCCGACTACCAAGAAAATCTATGGGCACTTATGAAAATGTCATTCAATTGTTAATGTACACTGAACACTTAAAAGAGTAACTACACGAGTTTCTTGCCGGTATCTTCTCGGTAGATAATGACCTCCCGAACCGGTGGTAGATTCATTAAAAATAACTTCTTGACGATTCAAAAGTGTCATGTAATGATTTATTTGAATAAAACATTTTTGAGTTTGACTTAGATAAACAATAAACTAGATGCATGGTGCAAATAAATCAAGCAAAAATGTCCGTGCCGACATACATTGATTATATTTATGACAATATTATTCATTTACATTTTGACCTTAACGCGTCATTGAAAGGGTGCAAAATCAAAAGCACACATGTCACTATGACATGCAGTAAGCGATTATGAATGAAATATTCTGCCCAACTGACGCGATGGGCAGACTTTTGCCGCGGACCCTTTCTGAGTGAGATTGTGCATCTAGTTAGATTATTGTTTTTTTTATATATATTAGTGTACAGGACGATCAGAACGCTCACCAGATGGTGAGTGATACGCCTAACCATGAGGATAATGATTAACCATTAACCCGGGTCTGGTTAATAGAATTTAAAGTAGAAATCTAATAAAAAATTATACACCTAAGCTGGTTAAAGGGCCTTGATGTAACAAGATGTATTTACCCCAATCCACCGACAGTATAGCCCGTCTAAAACACGAATTACTAGGTGGTAGACTCGATACTGAGTCGTCTAGGTAGGTACCACCGCAGTGCCAGATATCGTCCCGTTAAATATCAGTGTTTTGCACTTTTGCGTTTCGGGATGAGGGCACTGTAGCTAGTAAAATTACCGGGTATAAGAGATCTAACATCTGTTGTCTCTGGTGTCAGGCGCGGTGCGGCATAGACAGATAATAATAACTATCTATCAGTTGTTGGTTTCCTTCAAAACCACTCTGTTATGGTCATGCGTATCACTTACCACCAGGTGAGCGTCCTGACCGTCCTGTACACTTATAGAAAAAAAAACGAGTAAATGTTTAGTTTACCTTAGGACCGTACTGTTTTCTCGTGACGACCTCCGGCGCCATCCAGTACGGCGTCCCGACCATTGTGGTCCTCTTGTTTTGCTCGGGCGATATTTGCGCGCAGAAACCGAAGTCAGCTGTTATAAAAGGGTAATACAATTGTAGTATACAATATTTTTGTTTAAGATGGGACGATTTTCCGAAATTCCAAGTGTCCTATACATTTCCGAATTACACTCTAAAAATCGAAGCTCCAGGAAAAGGAGATTCGTTACGCGTCATGCATTCTTGATATATTGTAGTAAGTTAAATAAATAATATATATAAAAAAGTATATAAGCATGTGTATCTGATGTTTAGTACCTATACTACAAGCTTCACGCTTAATTTGGGCTATATGATGCTGTGTGAATGAGTATATTATATACGTTATTTTATATAGTACTTGTTTTATTGTATCCTCGATATGGTATTTAATGTTAGGTTTATATATTATCTGGTATTCTTGGTATATATATCTTCCTCTTTCAGATAAGTCATCTACGAAGATCAGCGTCTCGGTACGTTTTCATGCTGCGACACCATGCTGAGTACATGCCTTTTCGGTGCCTTATTTTACATTATTACTGTTACATTAATTTATAAAATTTATTGCATATGTAAATTTGGTAAACTGAATAAAAATCTTTTTTTCTTTCTTTAATATGGTGTCTAAACAACTGATAAACATACTAATATAAATATATATATACTCACTGAGTTTGACCTGGCCGTCGAGCCCTAGCAGGATATTGTCCGACTTGATGTCGCGATGTATGACGTGGTTCGTGTGCAGGAAGTGCAATGCTTGCAACACCTCGCGACAAACCGCCGCGATCTGGCCCTCGTCCATACAAGTCTCCGTTACTACGTCCGTCAACGAACCACCTGCCAGGTACTCCATCACCACCCATAACTCCTGTACACGAAGTGAAAATAATGTTACGAATTGACTTAAACATGAGCCTTATAAAGTCCCACTGCAAGGCTTCCTACACTGTGCGAACTATGTTCGGTTCTTAACCATTTGACCGCTAATAAAGCCTTAAGGCGCCAGACCTTAGATAAATATATCTGACTAGATCACGGAGAAATATCAACAGAAAATGTCGAAGCCGCTAACACATATGTTGACTTATCGTTATATTTATGACATACATTCATAAACATTTTGAACAACAGGCCAATCCACTGAAGCGTTTTTTTTCAAAGCATCAAAATTCATATTTTTAGTTTAGTATTTTTAATTGTTTTTTATTATATTTTTGTATATTTTTTGACGTTCATAAGTGCTTTTGTAAGCCTAATTTGAATAAAGAATTTTGAATTTGAATTTGAACTTAACGCGTCATAAAAAGGGTAAAAAATCAAAATAAACACGAGCATACTATATCACGATGACATGTAGCGAGCGACGTTGTTATGAATGCAAATATTGTCCAAGTGACGTGACGGACATAATTTTGCCGTGGACAGTTTTTGAGTGAGATTGAGCATATAGTCAGTTAATTGTTTATCTAAGCACCAGACATATTCACATTAAAACAAAATATATGTTACGTCTTCAAAGTAACGTCAACACGCTAAGGATTTGTTTACAAAAGTTTCGAGAATACGTATAATTTCTAGTAGCCCGCTACGGAAGTAAGAAAAGGATAGCAATACATCTGAGTGAATTGATCGCATTTACAAGTTGTTGTTTACGTTATCCTTTTACGATTAGAAGCACTACGTCAACGAGATTCTACAAATCAAGGTAAGAAGAGATGCATTAATCAGTAAAATATGGCTGTAAAAATAGCTACTGAAGCAAATGAATATTTAGTAACATTAAGCGTGTCTTTACAAATAGTATTTAAACAAAACATGCGTGATCCAGGGGTTTCAATCACATGGGAGACAGTAAAAATCACTTTGTTCGATTTTTCCCGTTTGGTAAGGACATTGCAGGCCAAATCTACGTGGTCTATAGCCAGTATCCTATGTTATGTGGGTAAGCCTGGAGCTTACCGCCATCTCTTCTCAACTTCGCATATTCTGGTAGAAATATTGCGACATACCATTATAGTAATACTGTTTTAACAGATGGTGGTAGCCCTGTACCCTTCAGAAGGAACTTATATTGCGATGTTGATTATAACAAAATCCAACATATAATATGATATAAGAAAAAAAAGAAAAAATCATTGAAC
Organism: Leucinodes orbonalis; assembly: GCA_019425675.1. Lineage (NCBI taxonomy): Eukaryota > Metazoa > Arthropoda > Insecta > Lepidoptera > Crambidae > Leucinodes > Leucinodes orbonalis. Next base: position 62,791 of record PQWD01001404.1, on the reverse strand, counting down.
TGTCTACTAAACTTACATCTATGATTATCATTAATAATAACAATTTACACATTAAAGATCATAAAAGGAATAACACATAATACAGTAAGAAGTATAAACCATGATATAAACAGAAAAAATACCTATTCTTATAACAAACCTCATTGACAAGATAGCTGTCTAGGTAGTTGACAACATTGTTGTGCTTGTTCTCCCGCATGACAAGGATCTCGTTAATGATAAGCTCCTTCTTCGGCTGTTGGCCGAGGTTCATCTGCTTTATCGCCACTTCCATACCGGTGGAGGTCTCGATCGCTGTATACACTGTACCTGACGCTCTGGAATACAAAACATACTTTTTACTGAATATGAAAACATTCTTATAAATTATAATTTTTATTTGACGACCCATTTGGTGTAACGGTTGAGACGTCGGCTACTACACTAAGGGTTCTAGGTTTGATCCCCGGGCAATACAAACATATGTGTGCATGAACATGTGTGTTTGCATATGTAATATATATTTATTTATTATTTATGCACACATAAACATAGAAAATCAAAAGTAATAATTGAAATAATAGCACAAATGGAATCTATTCCCGCAGTCCTAAAAAAGGAAAATATATTACTGAAACAGGCAGATTAAGTGCGCGTCAATGTATAAGCGTAGTATGCTACGATATCTTGAACAAATATTCAAACATAAACAAACAATAAATATCAGTATATATTACAATACACATACATATCAGAACATAATAATTATATGTTTTTCAATGAAAATAATTAAACAAATTGTATATAGGTATTTCCAAAAAAAAGTATATAAGTAAAAACTAAGCATTAGTCTGTAATAAGGACCCATATTACAGGCTAATGCTTAGTTTGGGGCTAGATGGCGCTGTGTGTACGTCAGTGGATATTTACTATTATTATTTATTTACAAGTCACTAGCTGACGCTGGTCGCTCACTAAGGGCCTCTTAAATAGGCTCAATTTTGATCAACATATTATGGAGTCCCTCTCCATAGTATGTTGAGAAAACTTGAGCCAAAATATTAGGTGTTTCCTACGCAATAGATCGGAAATGAGATATCCACAAGAGAACTAGGTAGACGACATAGCCCACAGGATTAATAAACTTATATACGATTTTATTGTACTAGAAATAGAAAGGAATACACAAACATTAGGTCACATACCCTTGTCCAATTTTTTCCATTTTTGTATATTTCCTATTGGGATCGCCAACACTGACAATTGTTCGTAATTTTTCTAATATTTCCTCATCTGTCATTTTCTTCTTTCTTTGCTGTTGACCAGTTGCCCTTCTGGAATAGGAAAAAGTTTAGATTAGTATTTTTATTATGTTACACTAATTTCTTTAATTGAATAAGTTTATCGCCCATTGAATGGCGAAAGCAGGAGCCTAACAAATTATGAGTATGATTTCTTAACAGTCAAGAGGTTACGTAATAAAATTGAATCTTTAAAATTTATAGTACAATCAAATGGGTCCTACACCTACATCACCTGCTCATGGTGCAACCTGCTGAATAAATGGTGTGATGGTCGATGAGGTGAAAAAAAGGGGATAAACGTCTTCCATTCATGATGAAAGCTTATATCCGGTCAGTACACGTTTTGCTGGTAGTAACTGGTTTGTTGATGTCTGGGAACTTGAGTTTGTTTGCTACTACACAGTTTTGGGATCAGTACTTGTGAAGCACAAACATTGCGTGTATCAACATATCTGTTTGTTTGTCTGTCTGTGTATGCTATTGATAATGTACCGCATCACAAGAGCGTCGGTGGCTCAATGGAGGGTGCAGGATTCAATCCCGCTACACTAATGTATTTCCGGAATTGTATGTACGTTTATCTGACGCTCTTACGGGGAAGGAAAACATCTTGAGGAAACCTCAGAAATACAAAGGTTGTGCGTGAATTCGGCATATCCACACTGGGCTTGCGGGTAGTCTCGTGTCCCTCGGTGGGGACGTTTAATGAGCTGGTGATGATGAATGTACCGCATATAAACTATTATTATGTATAATTACCCCTGGTCGGTAGGTGGCGCGCCGTTAGCAGGCGGCGTTGGCGCGGGCGTGTGCGGGTTCTTATTGCGGTCCAACGGCGGCGGAGCGCTTGCCTCCGCACGAGAACATATCTGCAACCATATGCGTATGCTCAATATTTTTTGACATGTGAAAAGCACCTTTTTATTTCATTTATTTATGGATACAAACAGGATACAGTCATTACTTTAAAAAGAAAACAGTTCACTGGCAGTGGCGTGAACCGTGATTATGAGTAGGGTATGGAAAGAGTGACACTTATCACAATACAATGTTTTTTTTTTTGTCAAATCTAATGCTTTTGATGACAGCTAGAGGAAATGGGCGAATAAGTGAATCTTTTAATATGTTGGAGATTTTCCGGGTCGTCTGGACGCAGGGTATGCACTGCTTATTTTCATATATGGAGTGCACGCCACTGTTCACTAGTCAGGACTGTAGCCCAGTGACGGTTGGACCCCTCCTACGAAATTTGACATTATGTACCAAAATTAGTTGGGAGGACTTGGTTCGTCCATTTGCTCCTCTGAATGAAGAATAAGTATTTTAAAATTAAATTAAATTAATATTAAGTTATCGCCTAGAAATATATCAAGGCCCGTATCATTAAAACGGCAGTAACAACGCCCGTGTGTCCGTGTGTCCTAAACACATACGTACACAGCACACTACTGCTGCGCATGCTCACGGCTCCACTACACATTCTGATATGAGACATTTTCATTGTACCTAAAACATCTGTTGAAAACCGGGCCTAAATTATAGCATTTTAATCACGTGTAATGCAATAAATAGTTTACAAACAATTCTAGACATAACACTTATATTTTGTAAAGCATAACTACTGAGGTACTTACTGAAGTTATTGTCGAAAACTAGTCTGAAACGGTGGTATATTACATTCCTAAGTATTGTTTGTGAAACTGAATAATTTTGCATTTTGATACTAGACAGTTCATTCGGCTAGTCTTTGTTACGTGGTTTGTAGTGTTGTGTGTGTATTGGTTCAAACTTTACCAAAAGAAAGCTTTATTTTTATATTTTAAGTGTATAGTAGATGGTCGGGACGCTAACCTGAGGGTTAGTGATACGCCTGACCATGAAAGAGCGGCATTGAAGGAGACCAACACCTGATAGACAGTTATAATTCTCCATCAATGCCGCACTGCGCCCGACACAACAGATGTTAGATATCTTAGTAATTTTACTCATAGCATAGCACTCCTGTTTCACGGGACGATATCTGGCACTGCGGTGGTACCTACCTAGACGACTCAGTATCGAGTATAGCACCTAGCTAAATGTGTATGGATTAGGCTTACCGAATGTGTGGTTAGGGCGGGATGAGGAACATGAGGCGGAGTGGCAGGCGCGGGCGGCGGCCGCTGCGGCGGTGGTTCTTCCTCTTCTATTGGTTTTGTATACTGGGACAATCACAAATACATGTTTCACAATTCGTAACAGCAATAATGGTTAAAATTATCGAAATATAGAATTCTTTATTTTTCTAAATTACTTAAGTCAAAAATAAAAAGTCAGTCAATAATCTAACACCGTGACATCATAGTTCTGTACATGGCAAGGTGGGGCGCTTGCCCCACCCTGGCTCTAACATATTTTAACAAAAACAATATACTAGGAGAGGGGGCATAGGTTCACTGTTGCCCCACCCTGAGCCCAAGACTGGTTACACTCATGGTTCTGAAATACCATACAAAATATTGCTACAAGCCATTTTGACAGTTTTAAAAACTCAATTATCTGACTGTTAACTTCCCTATTTTCCATTTCCCTATCACTTTAGTCAAGATAACAATTTAGGTTCACCAAATACAAGGTTTGCCTCTATATTCGAATTAAGTTTAAACATAGTATATCCATGTGAAACTTACAATACTCTTGGTACGATCGGGTCGGGACGGCGGTGGAGGCGGCGGCTCCGGGTGCTCCGTGTCTGTGGGTGTCGACGACGAGGGGCTACTCGAAGACACTCTTGACACTGACGAACCTGTACAAAACAATACAATTCACATTTCATAGCTAAGCTTTCAATTACTTATCTTAAAACATAGATGCACAATCATGAAGAAATATCAACCAAAAATGTCCGAGCCGCTTGACACATACGTTGAATTATTATTCTATATACGACATAAAATAATTCATTACAATATGAACCAAGGCGTCATTATAGGGGTACAAATCAAAAGCACGAGCTTACTGTGTCATTTCGACATGTAGCGAACGTGATTATGAATGAAAATTTCACCCAACTGATGCGATGGGCAAAATTATGCCACTGGTGAAAACAAGAGTTTTGCATGCATCGAGTAAGTTTATTGTTTATCTAAGCTTAAAAAGGAAGCAATGTTTTGCAAAGGTTGGTTGGTAGCCAAACTAGTCTCTAGCTAGGCTGAACATATGACCTATTCATATATTTCATTCATCGTTCAACGCAGTTCAGAGCAAACGTGTAGTTCTGTGTTTATCATTCTAATTCCGTGGTAACCAATTCTGTGCCTTAATGTGTACGTCAATAGTGCGAAATTAGCGTGAGTGAATATCAACCGAGCCATAACAAATCAATAAACTTGTTTGTTAGGCAGTGAATTTCTAGCCATCCTTTTACTGCCTTGGCTATGTCACTACACGCAGCCACCGGCGAAGTTTGGTTCACAGCCGAACTTGGACCAACTACGCAATGACCGTGACTTAAATGACGACGATAAGCATGGATGTACCCGAAAACGTAAACAACCGCATGAATACGATATGCTGATAGACCAAAGTCTGTCTACTTGAATCCAAATTGGACGATTGGAGTAGTAAAATTAATAAGATAATTGCCGATTCAATTGCAGAGACGTGAAAACATCCATTACAGACGAACTTGCAAAAATTACGTGTATGATGTCTAACATGAATGCGTCATTACTTGAGCTAAGATCTGATAACACGTTCCGGATCATTATCTGATATTCAGGCCAGGGTGGCGGACACTGGAAGATTCTGCAACCTTTTCCTCAGAGCGGATTAATGAGTTGGGGGACCGTGTCTCAGCGGTTGAAAAACCTCTCCGACGTAGTTTAGTAAAAGATCGGGTTGCGCACTTCAACATAAATTAGACTTTATGGAGCAACAGGCTCGTGAATGCAACATAGAAATATCAAATCTTCCTGAGCGGCGAAATGAAAATCTGATGTCACTAGTTGAGCAGCTGGGTGTATTAATAAAGTGCCTATATTGCTGCTCAGGTTACAGCTGTGCATGGGTACCCACGCTTCGCAAAACATTTCCGTCAAAAAAACGTCATAGTGAAACTAGCTAGTCGACCTTTACGCGATAACATTATTGCGGCCTCGCGCTTGTTGAAGGGACGATTAACCTCTGATCAGTTATCTGTAAGTGGATCAGTGCATAACATTTATATAAATGAACATTTAACATTGCAAAATAAGCTGTTTTTCGTTCAGTTCGTGATGAGGCTAAGAAAAATAATTACAAATACACCTGGGTCAAACATGGCGTTATCCTTGTGCGTAAAACGGACACATCACCCATACAAGCTATTCGAAATCAGCACGAAATTTCTAAGATTAAATAGCAAAGTTCTTTATGTAATTGCTAGTATAGCTTGTTGTAACGGTAAATATGTTGCTACTTATATTTGTTCACGTCATACATTTTCATTTCTGTGCATTCCTTTTGTGTGTATATCGTATATGATTTATATAGGTAAGTGGCTAATCTGTGTTATTAAAAATATTTTGCAATAATTATTATACATTGTTAATTTGTTCTAACCACACACTACTGGCATCAGTTATTAATAATTTTTATATGGTACCAACTGGCTTCAAACATAAATCTTTCTCCTTAATATTTAAAGCTATGCTGTTTATAGTTACTATCACAAATTTATATGGGTTCTGAAGTCATCTCAATATATTATCAAAACTGTAGAGGATTAAAAACCAAGCTTAATACCGTCTATATGAATATACTTTCTCACGATTATGATATTGTTGTACTAACGGAAACCTGGCTAAACGAAAACATTTTTGACCATGAAATTATAGATCAACGTTATCAGGTGTTCCGTTGCGATAGGTGTAGGGCGGCGACCGGTCGGCGCGACGGCGGTGGCGTTATGGTGGCGGTGCAGCGCGCGCTCTGCGCTCGGCCCGTGCGCCGGGCCGGTCTCCCGTCCCCCGCGATCGGCACAATGCCGATGTCAACTATGATTGATTGCGTCACGATCGAATTCAAATTGGGTAATGAACAACATTTGATCAATGCGGTTTATATTCCACCTAATCAGCCAAACGATGTATATAAATCACATGTTAACTACTTACAGAGTTTACTACAATTTAACATAAATCACATATTTCACTTTATTGGTGATTATAATTTGCCTACTCTAAACTGGAGGTGTAATTCATCCAATGATAGATTGGAGCCTGAATTCAGCACCTCTCACTTACCGAATACATACTTACTTAACCTGTTATCACTTATGGGCGGCCACCAGCTAAATAACCTATATAATATTAACCAAAGAATATTAGATCTATATATCACTAATTCATCTGACAGTGCCTTGACAGCCCCGTCGGAGTATTTATTGAACCCAGATGCATCATCCACCTTTCTGTATAGCTATTCGTACTCAATCTAAGACTATAGGTATCAAAGGCAAGCCTCATCAACGATATTGTTTTAAAAAAGCTGATTATACCTTGATAAATGAGGAGCTGTCTCAGGTCAACTGGGACTTATTATTTTTAAATAAATCTGCCAATGCAATGTTAGATGAATTTTATGAAATACTTTATATGGTAATTAAAAAATACGTTCCTAAAAAGCATTTTAAATCTAATGATTACCCAGTGTGGTTCTCCCCGGCATTAATACATATACATAAAAATAAAACTCGTGCTTGGATTAGATGGAAGAAATCAAACAGCCAAGTAGATAAATTGAACTTTTCTTTATACAGAGATAGATTTAAAAATGAATGTAATAAATGTTATACTGATTATATGAAACAAGTAGAAAGTGGTATTAAGGTAAACATCAAGTACTTTTGGACATATATTTCTAATAGGAAAAACTGTTCAGATATTCCAACGCAAGTCAAATTTAAGAACAAAATAGCCAACACCCCTCTGACGTATGTAATTTGTTTTCGAGCTTTTTTGAATCTTCATTTGAAAACTCATCAGTGCCCGATGATTTTGATTATAATCATGTAGAAATTAATGAATATAATGTAGTAAATATTAATAATATAGTATTATCTGAATCGGATGTTTTAAAACAATTAATGGCGCTTGATATAACTAAGGGACCGGGCACAGACAATATACCTGCTATTTTTATTAAGAGAACTGCCGAAAATATTTTGAAACCACTTCACTACATTTATAACAGATTTCTGGAGATAGGAAAATTTCCCGATATATGGAAATCTGCTAGAATAGTACCGGTGTACAAAAATGGCTCTAAGCAAGACGTTGACAATTATAGACCAATATCTGTTCTTCCAATAATGTCTAAAATATTTGAGATACTTGTACGTAATATTATATATCCAATTCTGCACAATAATATACTACCCAACAGCATGGCTTTGTACAAAAGCGATCGACTGTCACTAATTTACTGACTTACACTTCGCGACTGTTTGACGCAATTGATGATAATAAACAAACTGATTGTGTATACACTGATTTCAGAAAGGCGTTCGATCGCGTTGATCATAAAATACTTCTGGAGAAAATTGCATATAATGGTATTAGAGGTAATTTGTGGCGATGGTTCAAGTCCTACATCAGTAATCGTACTCAAAAGGTAGTTATTAGGGGTTTCGAATCTGAGTCGGTTAAAGTTACTTCAGGCGTTCCCCAAGGTTCTATCCTCGGCCCGCTCCTATTTATATTATTTATCAATGACATCGACAAATGTTTCCGCTTCTGTAATTATTCTCTGTATGCTGATGACTTAAAAATATATAAAACCATAACTGATTACTCTGATCATATAAAGTTCCAAGAGGACCTTGATAGATTTGCAAACTACTGCTTTACAAATAAACTAGATCTCAGTATTAATAAATGCAAGCTTATTGTTTTTACAAAGAAAAAGTTAATCAGCAATTTCTCGTACAATTTAGGTAATATAATTTTGGAAAAAGTGGAACGCATTAGAGATTTAGGAGTGCTGCTAGATTCTAAATTACATCTGGATACTCATATAACGGTATTATAGCAAAGGCATTTCAAATGTTTGGTTTTGTAGTTCGTGCTAGTGCAGATTTTAAGTCCCCCCACACTTTGTTATACTTATATAAATCTCTAATTAGAAGTCAGCTCGAATATGCTGTTCCAGTCTGGAACCCAATTTATAATAAATACATTGATGCCATTGAAACAGTACAAAAGAAATTTTTGCGTTTTGTAAATTATAGGTGTTATCGTGGTTACTTGAAATATGATAAACTTTTGCAAAAATATAAAATGTTAAAACTTGTAAATAGACGAGTAATGTTGGATATAGTTGTTTTACATAATGTTTGTAATAGTAAGTATGATTGTATTGAGCTTACTAATAGATTGAGATTCTCGGTTCCAACTAGATCCTCTGTCCGTTCCTGCAGGCAGTCTGTAACCCTTGTACCCGCTAAATGCCGCACAAATGCAGGCAAGCGGTCACCTTTCAATAGGCTTTTTAAATTATTCAATGATAAATTTAATCACATAGATATATTTAACACTAAATTAAGCACGTTTAAAAATGAAATTAGCTCTTATTTTCATTCTCTATTATAAGGCCGTTTTTTTGTAAGTTTTTGTTTTTCTGTTTCTGGGGGTTTGCCATCCCCATTAACCGTAAATACACTTATACTTTTTATATGAACTTTAACGTTTGCTTTGAATCATATTATAATTATATAATTATGTGGACAATGATGTGGGTCTCACAATGAATATTGTTCTTAAGTAATAATTTAGATTTTAAGCTATTGTGTTACTGTTTTTTGTCCCAATTAAATAGAAAAAAAAAAAAAAATCACAAACGTATTCTACATTCCACAAACTTGTTATACTCTGAATGCCGAGTCCTAACAGTAAGGCAACTATATATTCTTCGCAGAATATTGCGAAAACATGCTTCACTTCCCTTGGATACAAATATCCTGACTCATCAAAGAGCTTCAACACATGTATGTACATCAATAAAATACCGAACAGCTTTTTGCTAAACGTCAATTTCTAGCCTCTCTTCAAATTATATATAGTATAACAAATTGCACATATATATCCTCTTATACATTTGAAGTTAAAAAGAAAACCACTTCTTGCTTACTGAAAATGTCGTATATCGATACAGAGAATTTGTTAAAATAATACACACGCACACACACACACGCACACGCACGCACGCGCGCGCGTACGTCAGCATATACTCATTTATGAATAAATCACATTTTTGTATTTTTTTTTCCTATTGTTATTTTAAGATAATTATATTCATGATCCTAATTATGCACTTATAAACTGTAAAACTGTGTCACTTTTAGTTTTGTTTAACAGTGTCGAGGAATCACTGACACTGAAAATACAGTATTTTTACTAGTTTCGATGTCAGGGTTCACCTTTTGCTGCAACCATACATTGTAAACCCTAACCTAAACTATACCTGTAATGACTTACTATGATAACAACCTGGGTTATGAATAAATGATTATAGTAAATGAAAAATGATAAATTTGTTTTAAATGTTGAGCCAATGAAAAGCCCGGAATCTTCAGACAGTTCAATGGCTGAACATTATATTGTTTAATGGCTCTCTGCCTGTCTCGATATAATAATGCTATGATGACTTTTGATTAAGTTTTAACACCACCAAATCTCCCATAGATTATAACATGATTATTGAATAATAATAAAATATGTTGCCATTTTACGCTTATTGAGTTCCGACTATCATACAATCAAAGGTTGAAACTGGCAGAAACATTGTAGCAAAAAATGTGATGGTCAGGGACGGAAAAAGACTTGATTCCAAAAAGGATGTTTCGTTTAGTTTTTTGACAGCAACTTGTAAATTGTTTAGATGTTTGAACATATTTTAAAGAAAAGATTTTTTTAAGACCCAATCTTTTTCGTCCTTTGCTATCGCATTTTTTCTGCTAGTTTTATTATAATGATGTAAAAAAAAGGAAATTAGGCATGTCAGTAAATACCTGAATGTGTTGTATGCATCTGTGCTGATGTCATGTATTTGGAGGGTGGAGGCTGTGTGGCAGATGCATCGTACCATTTCAGGACGTCGAGTACGGCCTGCGGATTGCTCTTCTGTTCCTGCTTGCTGATGTTCGACGCCATAAGCAGCCTGGCCCATGCTTCCGGCATACCCTGTGTAGACAGACATTAGTGTTAATTTTTAGACCCCCCTTACTTGATAATAGACATCATATTGATATTTTGATGAGTATTTACATACATGATTAATGTAAAGACATGCTTTTAATATGATTTACTATTTTAAATCAATTAACTATAAATAAATAATCTCAAAAATAATATTATACCAATCAGGGGTTCAATTCCTTTAGAATAAAACAATAGTCATTTTATATATCCAGATTTAGTTTCAGATGCCAGCAAGCAATACCAATTATAGCAATTATTTTAAAAATCAAGCAAAAATACAAGACACTGGCAAAGCCTAGTTGTATTTCAATAAATTAGCCATTAAAAATAGGAAATAAATAGTAAACAATAGAAACTATCAAACAACATTTCTTATATTTGCCCATTTCTATATATTATTGTAGTGTATAGCAATTTCAATTTAGAAAGAAGAAGAATACCATTCATGTGTTATATTTAAATACCAAATATAAAAGTCTTGGAAAATATACATAACTTGTAAAATTTAAAAATTATATGACATGCAACTAAGTGCAGAATTTGTGCAGAAAAAATTACATCAAATAGGGTAATGAGTCATGAAAAATAAAAGAAGTTCCATTTATTCTTCATATGTACAAAAAAGGTATACCATATATAGTACTAAGCTATTACTTACTGTCATAGGCAGCTTGAAACAAAAGCGGTAACATATGGAACTCAATTACATGATATATAAATATAGATGTTACTGTTACATGTTTTTCAAATACAAAATTATTACCAGATACCACTAAATCTATAATACACACCAATGTCAGGTGTCATAGTATAATGGCCAAGATGATACAGAGCCATTTTATAGCATTCTTTTACATGTTATTTGTCTATGAAGATAAGATAGTACTCAAATTATACTAGTTAACTATGAACATGCTTGTTAAATATGTCATCTATAATATTGACTACTGTAAATAGAGAAAAATAATATATATGCATGTTCCATATCATATTATACAAGTAAAACAACTTCTAGATTGACTAGGATCTAGTGCTTCTTATAATTAGCCCTTTTTTCAATGAATATCTATTAAATCAAAATAATATAACAAAAAAGGTTTACAACTTGTAAAGTACTAATAAAATAAAGCAAAGCATTTAAGCTGTGAGGCACTGTGTTAATGCTTAAGCATGTTTGTTCTATAGATTTGTGTATCACATAATATACAATAATTGGTAATTGAACCAATATTTACGAGAAGGGGTATCAATGGTTACTAATTCTAAATGGTATGCAGATTATATTGGTATGTTGAAGTGTTCTACAATTTTGAACACTTGGATCAGATTTAGATATAGATACATCATAATATATAACATGAGTGGAATTACTTTTAATAAATGATAATGATAGTGTAATTTAAATTTTTAGGTATAAGTTAGGTATTTATTGTACCAAGCTGCTGAGGTGTGTCATGGGTTTTACCAACAAGTGCAATATGGTAATATTAAGTCCTGTCTGTTCATACAAACATAAATATTAAATAACATTGGAAACTCACTGTGAACTCTCCAGTGACAGCATCAAATCCCACATGAACAGTGTGTTCAAAATTGGTTGGATAACTAATATTGGGTTTGTTGTCGTTATGGGCAGTACTCTTTGACCCTTTTATTTTAGCCTTTAATGTTTTCTTTTTTCTATCTCCACTGTCATCAGGTTCTGAAATTTTAAAACAAGCTTTTATATCTAAATTAATATAAGAGGCCACCTTAAAATTTTAGTCTATAAAATTTACATTAAATAAAGGTGTCAGTGATCTTAAATTAATGCAGTATATCTCATTGTTACTCAACTAATACAATAGGTGTTCACTATAGATATGGATTCCAAATATAGATAAAGACACCTTACATACCACACAATATGATATACCTTTTGGAAGGGGACGCATGTCTACAGAGGCCACTGAGTCTCCCCTATCAGTGACCCTATTACTTGTAAGGCGCACGGGAGGTGCAGGCGGCTTATCCTCGTCACTCGACATTCTGTATAGTTATCTGTTCTGTGAACAATTAATTTATTTCTATTTGTACACATACTATATAAAAAATATACATGTTTTATGTAGAAATGTTATCAAGTTCATTTCATTAAAAATTAAACTAAAACCTACTTATTAATAACAATTATTTATTTTTTGTAAAGAGATGGGAAATGACTTCTGTTTGAACGAATGGAGTATGTCAAAGATTGTATACTTATTTCTTTGTAAACATGATTTGAATTTTGAATTATTGAAACAGTATTTCTCTAGGGTATCCTGTAGTCTTAAGGAAATCAAGTTTATTGTGTATACCACAATATTACTCATGGACGCGCCCCGTAAAGGTTTGCGAATGCAACAAAATTTTTCCCACAAAACACTCGGTAATACTCACGTACCACAAAATTAAAATGTTTGAAATTATAAATTAATAACGACTTATATGTCTTTGTTACATTTCAACTATACAAGCACGAATAAACACACAAATTTCACAAATTCTTTTATATTTTATCTTTCACACAGATGAAAGGATAGCAAAGATGACTAGAGCCGCCATGACACTATGATATTATAGTGATTTCATGTCATGTACAGAATAAAAAATATCAAAATCAATTGAATGTTCATTTGGTAATATCATGAATAGTTTTTGTTTAATATTTTGCTCCATTTAAGATTATTCACACTCGACTAAAATTGGTGTACAAGCCAGCTATAGTTCCTAAGATTTCTTCATTTCGTATCCATTGGTTTGTCAACTGAACAAGTAATCACTATGTTATCATTAGTTTAAATTATATCAGTTCGTAATAGACATGTGCAAAATCGTTACTTCTCAGTCACCGTGACAGTCGTGACAGTGACTCAAAAGTAACGTCAAAAAATAATCGTTACTTTGTCACGCCAGTAACAGCGGTCACTCTCCTCAATAAGTTTCCTAGGTTACAAATTCCGTTCCTTTCAATATGAAAGTTATTGTCACTCTGATCACGATACACGATTCAAAAGGTCGTCATTAGCAATTGTTTGCTTTTTGGTACTATGCAAGAAACAGAGCATAAGTTAATTCGTTCATACTTTTACAGGCTTATGTCTGCCGCATTTAATTTTAAAATTATTTAAATATTAAATCAATGTCAACTGAAGATTTTTAGTATCGTAAGCTGTTTTCTAATACCATTTAGTGACAGGGAAAGCTGGTTTTATTTTATAAAAATAGATAATGTGGCGTGTTTATTATTTTGAATCATCTATTTACAATGATTTAAAAGTAACATTATAATTAGATTTTTTAAATCAACTACTTGCATGATAAGTGATAACACTTGGGTACGATTGTAATTTCAATTGTTTAAAAATGTATTTAAAATAATTTATCTTCTACATGAATATATCATGACGCATTAAATATATAATCCGCCGTTTTAAATTGAACTTAGCTCTGTGGAATGTTATTATGCTGTCTTTTTCTATCGCATTATCTACTGTTGTCGTGTAAGTGCAGCCGACAAAGCGAAAGCCGATTTGCCGAATGGCCGACCGAGCCAGTCATGATGACTCACGCAACAACTGTAGTGACAACTGCGATCAACGCTCCGCGCGAGCCGGCTAGACGACGTCACAACGTGACTGACGTGACTACTGTGATCGGCGCTCCGCGCGGGCTAGGCGCGACTCGGCTAGACGACGTCACAACGTGACTGACGTGACTACTGTAATCAGCGCTCCGCACGGAACGACCAGCGATATTTAGGAACGTCGTTCCTCGGTGACAGATCACGGTGATCACTTTTGTTAGAGGATCACAGTGATTTTTTCACTGTGACGTTATTTATCACCCATCTCTAGTTCGTAAAGTGTCTCTCGATCGGCTTGCTCAAATTATGGTTAGTCTTTTGAGATACATATAGAGTCGGGTTATGTGATGGGATTTTAGAGAGTTCTAAAACCAATGTTAGATCTCTCTCTAAAATAAATGGTCTTTATAAATGACTTCTTTTTATCGATTTTAACAATTGAATTGAACCTGTGTATGAATCATCGCTCCGAGTTTGTTAAGTAGTTCAATATTTAAAGCAGTTTTAAGTTAATAAATGACGTTGAATATAATACTATCATCATCAGCTCATTAAACGTCACCAGTCTCCACCACGGAACATGAGCCTACCCCTATAGGGTGTGCCTTAGTCGTCCACGCGAGCCCAGTGCAGAATACAATATGATTAAGCAGTATCATGCCAGACTTTAGTCAGTTCTAATCTATAGAAATAAAGGAAAAAAAGTACGTCATGTCATGATACGTCAATACGTCAAAAGACTTATGAAATTGAACTTATTCAGAGTTTTAGATTATTAGACATTTTTATTAGGATAAATTATTCTGTTATCATTATCTATTCGTATTTCATTGATTCATTCTATAAGTAGTAATTTTAAGAATGGACTAGTGTATTTTAAGAATTTGATATGGAAACTCGTTCAGAAGCTATGGTATAGTACTTCTGCAAAACTTTGATTTACAATTAGTTCGCTCCTATCTTTTAGTAATTTCGAATGCAGAAACAGTTCACTTCCGTTCCAAAAGGTTTACTTATCGTATGTTTCAGAATCAAGAAAGCACAGCCAAAAGGAGTCCTCTTGAGGAACTAAGTAAAGATGAATTGGTTGTAAAATGCAAAGCACTTCTTGCTATAGCACAAAAAGCTAAACAAGC
The DNA here is from genome assembly GCA_019425675.1 of Leucinodes orbonalis. NCBI lineage: Eukaryota > Metazoa > Arthropoda > Insecta > Lepidoptera > Crambidae > Leucinodes > Leucinodes orbonalis. The sequence continues at coordinate 47,547 of PQWD01001404.1, read as the reverse complement.
TAAAGCGGGTAAAAATAGAAAACCTTTCGAAATTATAATTGCATAAATCATTTAAAATATCTGCTTTTTTCACAAATGCTTTTCATACTTTACAGATCTACAAAATGAATTAGAGAGTTTAAAACTACAACTAAACAAATGTGAAACAGAAAAGAAAGCCAATTCAGACAGCCTCCATACACTTCAAGAACTTGTTGATTCACTCACTGAACAGAAATTGAACTACATAACAGAAGTTGATTCAGCAAAGAGTAAAATAAAAATGTTTAGTGACAAATGTAAAAAATATGAGGAAGAAATAAACAAATATAAAGCTGATATACTTGACCGGGATAAGAATTTTTTAGATGCAAAACAAAAGCTCTCAGATGTTGACAGTGAAATAATATCCTTGAAAAGGCAGAACAATCGACTTATAGAGGAAAATGAACAACTCATCACTCAGCTATCAGAACTTGAGGCCCAATCAGTAGAGTTCAAAAATATTGGTTTAGAGCAAAGGAGTCAGCTGGAACTCTTGGAAGAGAAAGTGCAGTCAGGTAAAAGTAAACATAAAGCTTATTATTATTATTATTTATTATATTTAACATGAGATTCATTATGTTTGTCATTTTTCATTAAGTTTAAGGTTATGTGTGATTATGGAAATGTGTATCTTTTTTAATATAGTGTAGTATATTTTTAAGGAGAGGGGCTTAAATCTGTTGTTGAGGATCTTAAAAAAAGGATAGCAGAATTAGAAGAAAATAAATCTGAAGTTAAGGATAGTTGCAGTATTGAGGATTATGAACATAAAATAAAAGAATTAACAAAACTATTTGAGTCAGAGAAAAATAAGAAAGAAAAAATTAATATAAAATTGCGTAGTTATAAAGATAAGATTCATAAGTGTGCTGCTTGTATTACTCAACTTAAAAACTCTAGATTTATATTAACCAAAACTATAAAAGAATATTCAGAGAGTATTCCTAAATGGCAGAATGACATAATTAAAGCTTCTAAAATTTAGATGACCAAATGAAAGAGTTAAGCAATGAAAATCTATCCCTAAAGGAAGAAATTGCTAATTTAAAAAATCAATTGATTTCCCACAAATATACACCAGAAGATGCTTATACTGCAGGAACAGCTATATCAGTGAACAGTAATGATTTGGAATTGGCAAACAAATTCAATTCAAATGATAAGGATCAATTTTCTTCACAAATAAATAAATTGACTGAAGAATGTGAGTCTTTGCAATCACAGGTTTCTGACCTCCACTCAAAACTTAAGAATGCTTCTGATGAAAACCAAAAGTGCCAATGTGAATTAGCCACCTTGAAATCTTTATATAAAGATATGACAGATTCAAATTGCCTGCTCAAATAGATGAGAATAAAAAGTTGATAAATCAATTTAATGAAATGAAAAATAAATATGATTCAATGATTCAAAGAAATAATGAATTATCTCTATTGAATACGGAATTACAAGCAGAGAAAAAATCAATGCAAGAATTATGTAACCAGTCAGTAAATAACAATGAAGTGGTTGAACATTTAAGTTTACAGATTAAAGCCTTGGAAAGTGAAAAATCTATTTTGGTTAAAGAAAAACTTAATGCACGGGATAATGTAGTTGATTTAGAAAATCGTAATAAGTTATTAATGGATCATCTTGAAAAACTTAAAACTGAACTAAACATCTAAAATGCAGTTTGATGCATTGTATAAAGAAAAAAGTGATCTAGAAAAAATATAGCTGTAGAAAAGGAGAGTGAAACGAACAACTTAAAGAGTAATTTTAAGATTTTGCAAGAGCAGTATGATTTACTCAAAAAAGAACATGATAATTTACATGATTTAAATGTCCTTTTAAAAGAAGAAGTTGAAACGCTTAAAATTTCTTTAGAGCAGCCAAGATCTGACGATACGGAAAATTCAGAGTTAAATGTTTCATTACAAGCAGATATAGTTAAATTAGAGACTAAATTATCAGCTTACAAACATGAGAATGCATCTTTGCTAGCAGAAGTTAAAGAATCTCGTGCCAAAGTTAAAGAATTTGATACTATTGCTGCTGAATATGAAGAAGCTAAATCTAAATTATCTGGATACAAAACTGCAAAACACTGAATTGTTAAATGAGATGAAGGAAATCAATCAAGTATTAAAAGAACGTGGTGAATCCATATCTAAGTTACAGAAAGCTATTGCAGAGATGGAACGATTGGTTGAGACTTTGGAAAAAGACAGGGATATTAAAATTCAAGAAAACAATGAATTGCAAAATAAGATTAGAATCTTAGAAAATGACTTGAAAAATGCTGAAAAGAAAACGAACAAGGAAAGTGAAGTGGTTGATCAAATTTTGATGGAAAGAGATAACACAATTAAATCCTTGGCTGAAAAGGATATCACTATTGCTAATTTGAAAGAAGAAATAGAGAAAATGCGACAGCAACAATCATCTACAGGTATCAGCTGTTGTCATTATTGTCAATAATGTAGGTATATTAAAAATACAGAAAGTTAAATAGTACAAATAATAATATAATTTATTTGCAGCAGATCTTCCAAATGAAGACATGTCTACTTCAACGATTTCTAAAGCAGAAGAACATTCTCGAATGAAAGATTTAGATGAAACTTTTGAGGAAAAGTATGAACTCCAAAGTATCATAAGATTATATTCTATTTGATATATTCTATTTTTTTTTTAAATTTTTGTTTGTATTTTAGATACACTAAGCTAAGAATATTTGCTCTAAAGCTAAAAAAGAAATTAAATGAAACAGTTAACCAGTTACAAAATGCAGAACAAGATAAATCTAAATTGGAAAAAATACTTGAGGGTGAAAAGTTTACAGCGATGACAAGCAGTGACGTCGTTGATAGTGGTAAAGTTATTGAAATTAGTGATCTGCAAGCAAAAATGCAGACTATGAGTGCAGCTATGGAGGCTTCGGAAAATGTTGCAATTGAGTTAGATAAGTTGAAAGGTAACAATTAAATCAAATGTATTTATTTTTATACTTACTGCCTTATTTAATTATTATATCTTTTAATTGCAGGTGAATTAGAATGCAAAAACAAACAGTTGGCTGCGGAAATTGAAGCTCATAAGGTGACAAAGGAAAATTTGGAAAAAGCTAAACGCGATGCAAAAAAGAAAAATGTTTTGAGTTTGGAAATGGAAGACTATGAACGTTCCATGAAGGAGCTTACTGCAAAAATGGAAGAGAAAAAGAAAAAAATGATCCAGGTAAGTTAGTAAAAATAGTTGGTGTGCAGGAGGGGATTCATTTGAAGCAGTAGCGATGCTTTGAGTATGTGGAAATCATGACGAAAATTAATTAAATTTTATTTCTAGATGGAGTCTACAATAGATACTCAAGAAGGAACGATAACTGCCATGAAGACGCAAATCAAGTTACTTGAAGAACAAATTAAATCAGAAGAGGCCCAAAACAGGCTGATCAAAGAGGAACTACAACATGCAATAGAAGAAGGAAGAGAAAAAAATAATCTGATCCAAAACAAAATTGAAGTTATCTCAAAATTGGAGCAAGAATTGGAAGAACAGAAAAGGAAAAACGAGGAGTCAGATTTAGAAACAACTTCTCTACTTAGTGACAAAGAAAAGGTCATCATGAGTTTAAGCGAAGAAAAAATAGAGCTAAATAATAAAGTTAAAAAATTAGAGTTTAAACTTGCAGAAATAAATGAAACATTGAGAATCACAAATATTGAATTGGCTGATTTGAAGACTGAATACACAAGTTACAAGGTGAAATTATTTACAATATTTTTAGGGCGATGCATTAATACATATATTATGCAAAATATAATAATAATAATAACCAAAACAATTTTAGGTACGAGCACAAGCAGTCCTGCGCCAAAACCAAACCGTGGACCACAGTCAAGAAGAACAGCTTAAGGAGGAAACTGCTGCTCTGAAAGCACAAATTGAAGTGCTGAGCTCAAAACTTAATACAACACAGTAATGACTTCTGCCTAATTTTATCGATATAATAATTTCTTACAGCTCAAATGGGTTTTAATAATAATTAAATAATCATCACATCAGCTCATTATACATCTCCACCAAAGGGGCACAAGCCTACCCGTAAGGTATGTATGTATGCCTTAGTCGTCCACGCTGCCCAGTGCGGATTGGCCGACATCACGCACAACCTCTGAATTTCGTCGTAGGCTTACGCAGGTTTCCTCGCGACATTTTCCTTCACCGTAAAAGCGTCGAAACTGACCGACCGTCGGACCGACGACTTGCGAAAGGTCGCTGGTGGAGGCTGGATGGGAATAGCGGAGGGCCGGGATATCTGGCGCAAAATGGGGGAGACCTATGTCCAGCAGTGGACTGCGATAGGTTGAATAGAAAAGCGTCGGATAAACGTACATGAAATTTAGAAAATTCTAAAATACATTGGCACGTGGCGGAATTTGAACCTGCGCCCACAGTCTCGTAAGGCAACAGTCCACACCAACGGTAATAAATATCCGCTGACATTAACACAGCGCCATCTAGTCCCAAACTAAGCATTGGCTTATGTGATAAGATTACTTTTTTATATCGGAGCTTTAAACATAAATCAATAATATAATAAAAATAATAATGTATAAGTTTTTGTAGCTTGGAACCTGGACAGATTCCTTGACGTGTTGAAAAATATCTTGTACGTATTGTACTTTTCAGATTTTCGCCCTTATTAACTCCTTGGCTGATAAGATATATAGTATGTAATAGAATATATTTTATCAGAAGCCAGAACGGCCGAGGGGATATGGTATTGTAATGTGCAAATGCCGTCCAAACGGCTATTATCCAATGGTATCATTCCGCCCTCTATCGTGTTGTAGATTGAATTTTCGGACCACAAATGTACTCCAAGCACCAAACCAATTTGACTGCAGAAATGTTGTCATTGCGGTAACATCATATTTTTAGTGATCTCCCTCAGGTGGATAGTTTAAATGTTCGTTATTCTACAGGGCGAAGTGTGAGGAGTTAAGTTTGGAGTGCGAAGGTGCGAGAAGGCGTGCAGCGGAGGCGAGCGGGGAGGTATCGCGAGCACAACAGCGTACGGCGCGACTGCAGGGGCGACCTCGCGAGGCTATCTCACCAAATCGACACTGAGCGGAGTCAACACAATCTGCAGGTAACATTTACATTTGTTAATGGTGTAATATAACATTGTACATTAACATTAAATCACCACAATGTAAAGCGGGAAGAACATAGGAAATCAACAAGATATATTTAAGGGACTTGAGGTTCCAGTTAATACAGAGTTCAAAGGAAAATGTTGCCATGTTAGAATAATAATAAACTAATTAGATGCACAATGACGAAGAAACGTCAACCAAAAAATGTCCGACCCGCACTACACGTATTTGTATTGTTATATATATAACATAAAATTATTCATTTAAATTTTAACCTTAACGCGTCATTGAATGAGTACAAATTCAAAAGCTCAAGCTCACCATAATTTTATTATGACATGTGAAATTCGAATGAACATTCTGCCCATTCGACGCGATGGGCATAATTTTGGCGGGGACACTTTCTGACCACCTAAAAAATTAAAAAGCGGACTGGATTTCGTTCCTGGAATCTTTTTGCATCGAAGTTGCATAAATATATTTTGATTTGTTTTATTTATAACATTTCAGTTTGATTTTTATCGACCGCGTGACTCTTATGCACGTGGTTATATGTTTGCTTGTGAAGTGATGACGCTATAACCATGACACGTGTATTCAATAATTTTACTGCCTCGGTCCCTTGTAACCTTAATATAACTGTAAAAGTAAACTAAAGGGTTTTGACATAATCTTCACGCTTGTCAGTGGGGTTGGAGAAATCAGTACCTTAGTAAGAGCGCTGCTACTTATCATCGCATGTTTAGTACTAAAGCCGTGCTTGCAGGTAGGCACGTGCAGGTATTACAGGGAATTCAAACAATTTTATGAATAATAAACCAAATCAGCATAATACTTGTATAAGTGAAGAAAATTCACCCAACCATGTGATCTTATCAAAAATATCGTAATATTAAAAATAATACGGTTACACAATATAAATTTCATATATGTTTTCAGATTTCGACTTTAACTCAATGCTACAAGACTCAGATCAGCGAGTTAGAATCGAAGCATCAGAAAGAGGTGGATGCTCTGAAGAAGCAGTTAGTGACGGTTCAGGAGTCGGCCTCGAATATAGCCGGCTCGAGAGTGGACGAGCCCAATCACAACCAGTTTGTGCCAGTTATACCCAAAGACGACGGCAGCGATAGCGAAATGGACATTAATGTTTCCATGATACCTAGGGAGGAAGGAGAGGTAAACTAAATACATATCCACCACAACCAGCGCCATCTAGCCCCAATGAATGTAAGCGGCTTGCTTATATTATGGGTACCAAACAATGGCTTAACATCCTTTCGTTTTGTAAATACGTACATAGAATACATAGAAATATCCAGACCTATACAAACTGCCATATTTATTGCACACAAATGTTTGTACTGCCGGGGGATCTAACCCGAAATCCGTAGTGTAATAGCCGACTTCTTAACCGTTAAACCACACATCTTCAAATGACAATACACAATAGCAGAGTACATCGATTGAGATATGTAAAGAATGAATTTTTGCACCGAGCATTTAGAAATTCTTATGTTGTTACTAGTTGTACCTCGCTGGATTACCCATTTACCCGCGATATAAGATATTCTCCCACAGTAAAACATAAACTAAAAACGCGCAGTTGCACGTCCCGCGGTACAACATTGATTTATTTGTACAAACATTTGTGTGCATGAACATGTCTGTTTGTAATGGTCTGGGTGTTTTCTATGTATAATATGTATTTACAAAAAAAATGTATATAAGTATGTTTATCCGTTGTTTAGTACCCATAATACAGGCTTCACACTTAACTTGGGGCTAGATGGCGCTGTGTGAATGTCAGTGGATATTTATTATTTATTTTCCTAAAATGAAAAGTTTTTTCGAGCCTATGTTTTACCAGCTACCTGCTAAAAGTGCCTTCCAAAACGGTCAAGCCGAAGCAAGCAAGGTTTGCAAACGCATATCATAATTAAAACCAGGACGGCAACCTTAGGGACCTATCGCAATCTACTGCTGCTATCATAAAAACGATTTATGTCAGATGTACTGTCTTAAGTAACTGCTTAATACTCATGGTTTACTTTGCGTAATATTAATCCTACTTTTGAAAATTTGCATTTAATTCACCAATTTGATATTTATTTGATAATAGTGGTAATTTTTACATTCGTAATAGATTTAGAAGCTTAGCTATTACTTAATATGACTTTGGTTATGACCTTGGTTTACATAAGTAGATAATTGTGCTACATGACTGGTATTTAACATCGCCAGAAGTATTTATTTACGTGAGAATCGTGTGTAATCTGTCTTATTATGCATGACTACACAGTTAGTGTTTATCGCCGTAATACTTAATGAGTGTGTAATTTTGAATACCATATAGACGCGTGTATGTCATTTAAACAACTCAACCCAAGTAGTAAGTAGTTGATTAAATATGTCACTAAATTAAAAAAATACCTATAGTGTCTTAGAATATTAATTAATACATATATAGCGAGGGGGGGCGCATCGTTAACTCATTGGTGTGGGCTGTTGCCTTCCAATGTGGAAGGCGCAGGTTCAAATCCCGCCACGTATCAATGAATACTAGAATTTTCAAAATTATATTTTTATCTCTTACGGTGAAGGAAAACATTGTTAGGAAACCTGCGCACACCTGTAAAGAGATTCAAGGGTTGTGCGTGAAGTAGGCTCATCCGCACTTGATTGGCGTGGACGCTTAGTTGTACACTGGATGGGGACGAATATGAGCTGATGATGAGTAAAGGGGGGGGGGGGGGGGGGGGGGGAGGGGGGGACTAATAGGTGGTCTTTATCGATCACACCCGAACCTGATCTTAAAATGTATTGATAATATATATAATATAATATAAATTGAATGTACCTGTAAATTAGTATTAGTATGTTTATTAATCAACATTCAACATCATCACATCGTTAAAATTAAAATTAATCATCATTATTAACAGCTAATTAGCATACATAATGCAATACCTACTAAACTTCTATAAGTCATTTAACCACTATGATATGATTGTACTCAGGGTTCAGAATCTGCGCCTTCACCACGGCCTTCCAAGCCGTTCATGATGACTGCCGGGAGACGATCGCCCGTGCCCCTTGAGAGGCTGTTAGAAGAGGGGGTGCCCGAAGATGAATCCCTTGACACCACTTCACTTGCCCTCACGCCGGAGCAAGAAATAGGCGACCTTAGGAGGCGTCTGCAGGCACAGCAACAGAGGTAATGTCCATAGTTTTTAATAAATAAATAAATATTAATCATCCATAGACATTACACAGCGCTATTTAGTCGCAATTTAACCCTTTAACCGCGAATGACGTCTTAAGTCGCCAGACTGATTTTATTGGGGCATTTCATTTTAAGCGGACAACGAAAAGGAGTTCCGAACTAGATACCTCGTCTTGGCAAACGTACCGTAGGACGCCCTTCAGTCCGATGAACCGACGACTTGCGCAAGATCGCTGGTGAAGACTGGATGAGGAAAGTGTAGTACCGGGATATCTGGCGCAGAATGGAGGATACCTATGTCCAGCAGTGGACTGCGATAGGTAATGATTGAGACATCGGCTTTTACACCAAGGGTTCCGGGTTCGATCCCGGGCATTACAAACATTTGTGTGCATGAACATATCTGTGTGTCTTACTATTTTCTATGTAAAATATGTATGTATTTACAAAAAAAAATATTTAAGGATGTTTATCCATTGTTTAAAACCCATAATACAGGCTGAATGCATAGTTTGGGACTAGAAGGCGCTGCGTGAATGTCAGTAGATATTTATTTATATCTATATTTTCTAATTCCTTATAGAGTGAAGCACGTGACGGTGCTGCTATCGGAGTCTGAACGAGAGTGTGCTCGTATGGCGCAGCTCAGCGATCTGCTGAAGGCGGAGTTACGGCGGCTGCAGGGCTCAACCCACGCAGCGCACAACGCCGAGTATATGAAGAATGTCACTCTCAAGGTACGGGGCTTACCTAACTTGGTCTTGCATGCGGTCTCGTAATAATAATTATTTTTCTGTTTTTCATTATCATTATCTTCTCTGTTATTATTGTCATCGTTAGTATTATTGACACGAGTTAAGTCGTGACGAGATAGCCACTATTTGAGAATCCGGGAAATGGAAATATGGGGAAGAGGATGGGTGAATTTTGGACCCTGGTAACGTCACTCACTCAAGGAGGACTTATAAGGACTGTTCTAGTCTAAAATATTACAGTTTAAGGACTGTATTCAAGAACGGGACTCAAGCGTTGATCTTTATTTGAGTTAGAAAGGGATAGCGCTCTATACGATAAATAGCGCCATCCTTTTCTAACTCAATTTAAGTAAATATTAATGTTGAGTCTCGTTCTAGAATACGGGCCTTAAACTGTTCCTATGACCATGTTTAGTTTATGAATGTTGCGTGCAAGAAAATATAAAAAAAATTAAAATCATATATACCAGTTTGCTCTTAAAAATTGTGCCAGTTAATAATGGTAAGACAATTTCAAAATCTATAACAGTTCCTGACACTGCCGCCTGGTGACGAGCGCAGCCGTCTCGTTCCAGTGCTGCAGAAGATTCTTACGCTCTCACAAGACGATACTAATAAGCTTCATGCTGTTGCAAAGGGTATGTTTTTCTTTTCTGGTCGCAATTCAGGAAAATCTTCAAAACTTTTAATCGCCAAAATTTCAAACACGTTTCAGTTAGCGGCTAATAAATATTAAAAACGATTATTTAGAACTACTGTATGATATTGATAATTTTATTTAACTTTGTAAAATGACCTGCTTGATCATATTTTTAAGACATTTTTTTTAATTTAAGTAAAATATTTTAATCAATTTAAAACTAGAATGTTGAAATGTAATTTAACATAGTATTTTTTAAAAACAGTGAATGTTAATTTGTTATTGTATCTTGAAGTTCAAGAATTAAAATAATTAGAAATACTTTTATCATCATCATCACATCAGCTCATTAAACGTCCCCACCGAGGGACACGAGCCTACCCGTATAGGGTGATTAGACCTTAGTCGTCCACGCGGGCCCAGTGCAAATTGGCTGACTTCACGCACAACCTTTGAATCTCTTCGCAGGCGTGCGCAGGTTTCCTCACGATGTTTTTCTACACCGAAAGAGGGTCGGATAACGTACATATAATTTCGAAAATTCGAAAACACATTGGTACGTGCCGGGATTTGAACCTTAGCCCTCCCGGTAAGAGGGCAATAGGCACCATTGAGCCACCGACGCTCTTACTTACTTACTTTTATGACAACATACAACTAATAATTTTATCTTTTTAACAGGAATGGATCCTAATCCTAATAAAGGCTGGGGAAGTTATCTGCCGTGGCCTGGAGGAAAATAAGATTTCAGATAACAGTATCTATGCAGTCAAACTGATAGAAAGTTATAAAATCTATTATTGTCTGTGATTGAATTAAACCTTAGTAAACATAATGTATTAAATTCTGCAATGCAATTACAGCAATTGCATATGAAATAAAACATTTAGGAATTTATTGAAAAACAATTATACAAAGATTTTTATATGCCATGTATCGAATCTTCAATCTAATTAGAACAATAGTAAATATTATTCTAGATCCAAGGTACGAGTTATTATGTAGGTACTTATATATCTAACTACATAATGTTAATAATACATAATAGATTTTATTTTATAATATTATTTCATAAGTTGTCTATGATCTATGGAAAAAAGCGTGTTTGGCAACAAGTATTTTTCAATTATACGTACCTAATTATTTTTAAAATTTAATTTACCTTCTAATGGATTTTTGATTACCTTATTAGCTTATAATATATTATATTAACGACATTCCGATATCTAGATTATCCGCCGAACAGAAAATCACTTCTAATTTGTACTAAAGAGATAGCAATTCAATAATTGATATAATTACGCAGCAAAACTAGTAATTTTCGGTAATTGTCACATTCCGCTTTCAATTTATATTTTTTCACATTATATTTTTCCCAATGCTTAATGTATTTTTAGTATTTAAGACTAGTATTCTATTTTATTTATTAAACTTTGAAAATATGTTTTTTTTGTAGCACCCACGTGTTATTATACAATAATTGTCACTTTTGTCAACTGTTAATACTTCCTAATATACTAGCAGGTATTCTTAATATTAGCGAACGAAGATGCACTTCTTGTTTAAACTTTAGTTGTAAACGCAATATTAAAAACTTTTAATCATGTTTGCTTTGCTGAATCGTTCTTTTAATACCAGTTTCTTAAAACTCTATATAGTATTTGATGTCGTGAAATATTTGCTTACTGTGGTGCTTGGTAAATTCTATATCAAAACATGTATGATATATGTAGCGATTCTAAGTAACTCGTATAAAACGAAGCTACATGAATATTTAAAAAAAAAAAATAATAATAATTTATTTCTCACCACAAATGACATCATACAAATATGCAAACCGAATAAATATATAAATTTTGTTGGGTTTTTTAGTCATTCGTGGAAGACTGGTGCCCGTATAGGTTCTAAGACCTGTATTACGGGTCTGTCTGTATTTTAACACCAACCTTTGAGTTCTGACTGACATGAATCCAATAAACAATTTTAGTTAAATTTAAAAACGACCTAATTAGTCTCAATGACGTTTATCTAATTACTTAAAATTTTCCAAAACAAAAAACAAATTAATACCTATATAAATTATACCTATCAATTTAAAATATATTGATTTTCATTAATGATTCTTTGTATTGTGTTGTTTATTTAAATGTTTTTGTAAAGCGATTTAAAATATAAATTTAAGGGTTATAAATCTTTATTTGCAAAAACAGCTGACGTATTGTCAAAACGCCAAAAGTGTGCGAAACATGTAATGCGTGCGCTAATGTAGCGAATGTTGAGAACCACATATACCATCAGATTAACTAGAACCGACCTAATTTATTATTACAAATTTGGTGATATGTATAAAGAGAATAAATAAATTAACTTCGAAGTGGTTTTGTTTTCGTTAAAAACCCCTCTTGAGATTTAAGAAATATGTAACGGACAGTAATTCTCAATTAATCATCGAAGTCTTTCCATATAAAATTAAATACATACTATCTGTGCCCAGCGGTAAAGATATTCTTCGCATTAAAACATAGTCCAAAAGAAACAATGCTCGGCCGCCGCGCAGAACAAAATAACTTTGTTTTTCTATACAAAAAGGTTTTTCTAAAATACCAGTATAACAAAATTTTCCTTATAGTCATCAGCTACCTACCAAAAAAAGTCAGTCAAGAGCGACCAAATCAGTCCAGCCATTTTAGAGATTACCCGGAACAAACAGACAACGTTTACTTGCTTGGTCCGTTTATTTCTGACAACTCCTACTTAATAAGATTAACTAATAGTTACCCACTATTAAGTACATCGGTTACCTCCAGTAGGTGCCCACTGCTGAGAAAGATCAAAGGTTAAAGAAATCATGTAATTTACTGATCTGAACATAAAGAAAAAATAGCTTCTAAACCAGGGTTCCTGGTTCCATACACTACCTGTATTCTTCTCTGCCGCCACCATACGGGAAAAATTACGAATGCGTAGTCATAATTATCATAATCCAGTTTATGACATCCGACGACAGGGCACGGCTGTCGTCTACTAGCTATAAAACGCCGTTAATTTTTAGTTCCACTGATAAGAATTGAATTGTGCATTATTATACACATTTTAGTGATGTTTCACATGCAAAATCCTCTTAAATATTTTTATGGCGAGAAATAGAAATATAAGATATTTTATGCCTTATCCGAAGTTGTTAAACGGGGTTTTTCAGTTTAATATCGAAAAAATTGTGCTGACGAGCAACAAGTTAACGGCGTTTTAGCTAGTGGACGGCAGACGGTCGTTCCCACACAGGATGGATTTGGTAAGATTAGGCCTTAACCCAGTGATTCTAACAACCATCCTAAGATAGTAACCGGGACGAAAGGCTGAACATGCCATCCGAATCCCGGACAGACACGCAATCATAATATTAGTGTAATATCTCATTACTGACGATTAGGATAGTTGCTCAACTTGCCTTTTTTATGTCATAGACGGGATGGTCAGTGCGCTTTCCTGGTGGTAAGTGATACGCCTGACGGTGACAGGAGAAGCGTTAAAGAAAATTTATAACAGTACTTAGGTAGTCATTCTTTTTCGGTCAACACTGTTATGAGCCCGTCACCCGAGATAACAGATGATGTCTCTTACACCCGGTAATTTTAATATTGCTTAATCGTAGACCTTATATATATATATGTAACCGTACCTCCGAGGTGTAACCTAGACGCGGGCGAAATAACGGTAAAGTCATTGCATTTTTTTCGGTACAAAATCAAACCTTTAAAATTAATATTGTCATGGTCGCCATTCCATTGCCTAGAGATCCTTAGCATACGCTGCACCACCGCTTACCGCGACTGCTGCCGTGGTCTAGTATAATGTGGCTGCCGGAAACTGGAGGCCCTTCTGTATTAGCACTCAATATGTGGGTAAAAATGCTCAAAGACATCACGCAAGTAGGTTGATGACCGCAACTTATTATCCAGTACACAATATGGCGCCGCTATGGCTAGAATATTGTGTATTTACTCTTGGTCGCCTCCTTAACCACACTTAGAAATAATAAATGTATTTGTGAGAATAGTTTGCAACAGAAACAAAGTCCTTTATCTTGTAAAGGCGAACAAACTAACCATCTACAAAGCTCTAAATTGACAAATTAAAACCAACAGATATCTTATAGGCTTTTCGACAATGTTCAGACTTTTTAAATCATTCATCCTAAGTAAGTTCAAGCAATGCCCCTTTGGGTGCGAGGCCCGAGGCGCGAGGCAGCAGGCGGCGCGTCGCCGACGCCTTGCTACGCCACTGCCACTGACCAAGGGAATAGTTAACTTGGGTTTAACGAAATGTCTATATCGCAGTACGAGTACCGCGCCCATGACCAGGCGACAGTGACTAACCCGTAACTTACCTGATCGTAAACCGATCACACTGGCAAATACCCTTAGGCCCTGAATAAGTTGAGTACAGTATGCCTTTTTGAGGACTACGTTATTATTCTGACGTCTTCTTAAAATATTTTCTTTTTAATTTTTATTATACAGGCATAATTTTATCTGTTTTATTGGTAATCTTAATAACCATAATACATTTACGTCGGTTACTTTACAAAAGATTGATCCTAGGATCCAAAGCCAACAAACAAATTTAACTTTTTTCAATTCATTGTAAGTACCTCGTTGTTTCCATAATATTAATTAATTTAGGCCAAATTATAATACGATACGGAAGTACTAAGATACGTCTAGGTAGGTACTTAATACCCGGTGGTATCTATATTTTTGGATTTTATCCACCAAAAACAAATATTTCTCATAAAATGTGGCCAAGACAACCACAGAAGAATTGCGCTGTGAAAAAGATTTCAGATCTCATGTAGAGCCAGGTTTCTGAATCTACACGACCCAATTCTACACTGACCCTTCAACAAATTCTACAAAGGCAGATAGATTATCTATATAAATACTAAATAATATTATATAGTTATTATACTCTTTGATTTGGGCTTAAGCTAGGCTAGGCAAAACTATTCTGCATGTTGGTATTAATGGTATCAATGCAAGCAAACCTAAGCAAACGAAACATGGCTATAAAGTTGTTTTACTTTTTTTACACTGGCTGTCAATGTATTTCAGATTCGCCGTGAAAAGCTATTGCTGAAAAAGATAATGTCATGCTTCCGGTAAGTTTTATGTTTTTATAACAAAAAATATTGTTAACTACAATTGTACACAAAGATGCGTGTTGCAAAAAATAGTTTTGAATTTTTAGGGAATTGTAACATGGAAAACATATTTTTAGTCCTCTTTTTACAATAAGAGACTTCAATTTGATTTTATTGATTGCATTTCCCAGGCGAATCGCCTACAGCGCATGCTCTTGAATCGCTCGGAAAATTCGCGACTGTGGCTGCAAAAGGTAAGCTTTCTCCTGATTTTAATCTAAAATATATTCATCTGGTTTAGTACCTAATTGTTTCGTGAGTTTAATTGGTAATGGTTTTGTTATTCTGTATGTAAGATAATTTTTGAATAGCGGTAACTTTAAATTCACATGATATTAGGCAGTGAAAATTTTGCCGGTAGTCCTTTTACAAATTACGCAATTTACGTTACATTATGAGAATTCGAACGTCTTATTACAAAACAAATAACAATACCCGTATTAAATATTTATCGATTTAATTGTATCTATTTTCTGTGGTATTCTGTAAGTTATTTGTTCATGTTCAGATACATATTGACGTTTATAGCCATAGCGCTAATGAAATATTCTTACCAACAGTATTATATTAATTTATATAGTTTATATGAGGATCAATCATTTGTCCAAAATTCTTCAGGGTCAGTTTTTGTTGCATTTATTCCTATTGCTTATTGTAATTAATTGTTCCCATGTTTAACTGAAAGGCAAAAAAGAATTTCATGGACATTAATTGTTGATCAATTTACAAGATGATCGGAACATTTGGTGCATGGTGCAGACATGCACAAGATGGACGCGCCGGTAAGCCCATGTGCGTCGCCGGTACATCTGTAGCCAATACCTACTTTACCGTGACATGCGATTATACCAAATTAGAAACATGTCTTACAAATACATCTTACTACTATCTATAGATCACTCTAAATTTAGAATGAATGCACCTACTCCTTTGTGATTATTGTCATCTAACTACATTGCAGTACCGATTGTTTCTGTACCCTGCCTACGTGATCTTATTCCAATCAAGTTAATATTTAAGTGATGCTCTTAATGGGTTATTGGTGTTTTTTGCAATGAACTGGTGCCTTACTTAATTCATAACTAAATAAAATTGGATATATACATATTCACTCGCAAGTCAATGCAAAGTATTATTATTATTAAACGATTATCCATAAAATTATATTCTAATGAGGGGCAAAGGTAATCCATCGAAGTAAGGTACCGTGTTAAGGTTCGTTAAGGCAAGCGTCACAAATTGTCTATATTTGGAAAGACTAGCTCGCTGTATCGATGTCCGGACATCCTATGCGCACGCTCGGGCCTGGGCAAACTTTTACAGGAAAATTGCGACTTAATTAAATCTCGGGCGAAATTTGAAAGCGCATCGGTTGCAGGCGGAATGTTGCGTTATAGGTTTATGTTTAACATGAATGTAATTATTAAAGGAAAAAAAATATGTGAGTCTATAGGTAGTTTGGAGAAATACCAATATAATTTTGTTTATACGTATTGGGTAGTGTTGCGATACCGAGGCGGGGTATGGCGTGGGCGACGTGGGCCTCCGCCTACGGCCTCGCGGTCCAAGGGGCCTAGCGCTTCATAAGCTTGCAAACGCAAATATGGATATAATTACTTATCGAATCAATAAATAATGCAAAAACCGGCTAGCGAGTATCTGGTAATACTGACCTAACTACCACATTCGTTTTTAAACACACTTGATAAATGTAAAATAATTATAATCAGAAGTTTGCATTTTTATGATGATAAAATCCGTCCACTTGCGTCATCCATTAGGGGGGCTCTTACATAATATATCTTGCCTACATCAAAAGGTCTTGTCCTGCCACTGTTGCGATCCTCTTCAGATTGTTTTTTTATAAATAGTAACTTAGCGTCTTGCCGAAGTTTATAACGATACGATACTAAGGCATGTTGACACATTGAGGATTACCTATGGTTTTGTTGAACCAATTTAGTAGTTAGTCGGAAATGTCCCACTTTTTTTTAATGTTACGAAGTGAACAGGGGTCAGGACGTTATGCCTGTACATGTCAGAGCACCATTAGGCTATAGACCAGAAAGATGGTTTATTGAAAAATTTAGTATAAATCAATTGAAAATTTTATAAATTATTGTACCTATGCTTATATGCACAGAATTCGTTGGTTGACATCAAGATTTCACTAAGACCATCAGGATGGGCAAGGAGAAAACTCACATTAACATTGTCGTGATTGGTCACGTCGACTCCGGCAAGTCCACGACAACTGGCCATCTCATTTACAAATGCGGTGGAATCGACAAACGTACTATCGAGAAGTTCGAGAAGGAGGCCCAGGAGATGGGCAAAGGCTCATTCAAATATGCCTGGGTATGTACCGTAAATGATGCGATTTCATAGCCAGTCCTAATGAAATAAAAACACGAATGTTTAATATGATGAATGCTTCGATCATAGAAACTAGTTTATATGATCAAAGGTTGAATGGTTTTGAGGTGATGAAATGAATGGTGGATTAAAATATCTGGCGTAGAATGGGGAGACCTATGTCCAGCAGTGGATTACGATAAGCTTAGGAGAGAGAGTATATGGTAAGGCGACTAACATTCTCACCTCATATGCGGTCACCTAGGCAGTTTCACCACGATTTGGTGACTATACTTACTACAATTATGCTATAGTGTGATTCACGAAAGATGACCACAAATGGACCACGAATGGACTTCTGCGTAAGATGACTATTTTAATGATAGTGAGTGAATAGAATAATGGAATATTGAACAATGGTATAAGCGTAAACAAAATACAAGAATTTCCGCCGTGTCGCCGCCACTGCACTTAAAAGTTACTTCAACGCAGTAAGTTTCTTTCGTGAATCGTACTATACCTTCATGGTTTAGTGGTCTGAGCATCGAATCGCTGCTTGACCGTGGATCGAATTTCTGAATCAAAAATGGTTTAGCTCGTCAATAGTGTAAGTCACTTTGTGCGCTTTGATCTACATAGTTTATTTAGGAGCAGTCCTTATCCTTACGAAATCATCAAATTGTCTGGATATTTCTGAATTTATGAGGACGGTTGCAGTCATATGGCAGTCATCTCATAAAAACCGGATCCTCGGTATACCTACTTAATAAAAAGACATTTTTTGTTGTAGGTACTTGATAAGTTAAAAGCTGAACGTGAGCGTGGTATCACTATTGACATCGCGCTTTGGAAGTTTGAGACTGCAAAGTACTACGTCACCATTATTGATGCCCCAGGACACAGAGACTTCATTAAGAACATGATCACCGGCACCTCTCAGGTAAACCTTAATTTAGCTCCGCCTTTGTCATCTCCTATTAAATGGGAGGCCACGTCTCAGTACACTACTTTCAGTAGGGTCAATAAAGTCATAGGTACGATTACATGCTTGCAGAGATGTAGTCACCGACCCCAGAATTCGTCTGTTCCGGCCATCGGTCCTGTGACACACAATGCTACTATAACTAGCTGTTCCATTTTTAAGATGGTACAAATACGCAACACCAGCCTTACCTTATATTAGGATAAAACCAAACATTGCCGTATATTCTCTTCGTTGAAACTTGCAATTATCGCGTTAGTACGTACCAACAATAAGTATATAACAACTAGGTTTAATTTTAGGTAACTATTTATTTTATAACGGACTAGCGACCCGCCCCTGCTTCGCACGGGTGCAATGTTGATCGTAAAAGGCACGCTCCCGGCTTCCCCGTCGGCCGGTATCGCCGCAAACCAACCGCAAACGCTACGCACCGCAATTTTATATATTAATATCTTCGAAAATGTTCATTTAAATCATATGCTGTAAAGAACTACTTAGATCTTTATTCAACAATGTATTTAAAATATTAAATTGGATAATATACCCCTCCCGCATGCGCACCCCCGCCAATGCGACGCCCACTTTGCAACGGGACGGCCGTGCAGCAGAATTATATTTTAATTTCGCCATAACTTAAAAACCAAACGTCCAATTTTAATCATTCAAAGACCAAATATTATCTACGTAAACTTTTCTTAGTGATGAAATAATTTATTTTGTTAAGGATTAGTAGTATGAGTAAAATAAACGCGTTTTAATGTAGCCAAAAAAAAATTCATTTTTTAAAATAAAAAATGGTTGTTGTGCTTCACCGACATAGGTAGGTATAGTGTGTCGCGGACTTTTTGTAGATATTAATGAGATCTACACTTAGTTAGAACATTTTATAGTTCTATCTTTTATAGTTTAGGCAGAATACGCAAAAAAACAACTTTTCTGGTAGTTTTTTTCCTTTTTTGTCCGAAAAACCCAAAATATCTTACGGAACCCTATTTTTTTTTTAAAATAAAATTTAGCCTATGTTATGCGGGATTAATTTAGCTTTCGAATGGTGAAAGAATTTTTAAAATCGGTCCAGTAGTTTTTGAGCCTATTCATTACAATCAAACAAACAAAGTTTTCCTCTTTATGATATTAGTGTAGATTGGTAGTTAAAGCATATACATAAATGTTGTTGAGTACGAGTAAACCGTATAAATTGTACGATATTTATTTGCTAAACCAGGCGGACTGTGCAGTGCTCATCGTAGCAGCAGGAACAGGTGAATTTGAAGCCGGCATCAGCAAGAACGGGCAGACGCGCGAACACGCTTTACTTGCGTTCACGCTTGGCGTCAAACAACTGATTGTAGGCGTAAACAAGATGGACTCCACGGAGCCGCCCTACCACGAGGCTAGATACGAGGAGATCAAGAAGGAAGTCTCCTCCTACATTAAGAAGATTGGTAAGTGTTTAAAGTAGGCACTAAGAATCTTTTGAAATCGCCACTGAGTCGTCTAGGTGAGGTCTCTTCGGAAGTGCACGTGATTCTTCCATGGAATGGAAGTGTTATTAATGTGTTTTCGGAAAAAACGCACTGTTGCAAGTGAAATTGTTCCCTCAGGTGACAGCTATTTACAGAAACAGATTACCTCTTAAGCCAATAATTCCTTCAAAATTGCATCGGGGCAGGCAATCATTTAGGTACCATCAAGTGATTGAACTGGTCCTTTTTCGTTCCCTTCTTAACTTATTTAAAAGCTACGTAACGTACCTATACCTGCCTATAAACATAAAACAGCAACCGAGACTTCATGAAGATAAAACGATAATGTAACCTGTGACAGGGTACAACCCGGCGACCGTGGCGTTCGTGCCCATCTCTGGTTGGCACGGCGACAACATGCTTGAGCCTTCCGACAAAATGCCCTGGTTCAAGGGCTGGACCATCGAACGCAAGGAGGGCAAAGTTGAGGGCAAGACTCTCATTGAGGTAAGAAATGTAGAAAATTAGCATGCATCTGTTTATGTATATTTGGGTATCTTCCGTGTCATTCCGTCTTCATTGTCTGACTTTGATTTAGAATGAGGCTAGGTACAGTTCGAATCAAAAGTCGATAAACACTTACTCGTATCACATTTTGAAGCAACATGCGATGTTTTTGATATCAATATGATCAGAACTTTTCTCATTGTATTCAGTTACGAGTTGTTGTCAATATAATTAATGAGCGATCTGACATATCTTTCTTATGAAGGTATATCTACATAAGTTTGGAAATGTCGGTAGATATAATTAATTGGCTTCAGATTTTGCGAAGCTTGCAATTTTCTGCCTTATTTTACTGAAATGCAAGGTCGAAATTGTATATATGTAGGTAATTAAATATAAAATACTTTATTTACAAAAAAAATCGACATTGTAAGGTCTGACAAGAAGATTCAATTGGAAAACGGACGGGTTTTGTCACATGTTGCTAAGAAATATTGAAAAACAGTTTGAAAACAAAATAGACACTTACTATACCTAAAATATAGGTAATAGAATTTTCAAAATGACGGCTTTTTTCCTTTCCTGATTTAACTATTGCTACGTTAGAAGCAACATAATAGCACCTACTTATATGCGAAGTTTTTTTACCTTGGTCAGTAATTAATATAATATTGAGCTAGTGGTATATTGCACGAGCAGGCCTTGGACGCCATCCAGCCGCCATCGCGACCCACGGAGAAGCCCCTACGTCTGCCGCTGCAGGACGTGTACAAGATCGGAGGCATCGGCACCGTGCCTGTCGGCCGAGTAGAGACCGGCATACTCAAACCAGGTAAACTTCACGAAAATGAGATCCCAGTGGTGAAATGGTTGAGAACACCCAGGGTTCCGAGTTCGATCCCCCGACGCTGTGTTTGTAGGTAGAATAATATATGAATATGAAATGAACAGGAATGGTGGTTGTATTTGCACCGGCCGCCATCACCACTGAGGTGAAGTCCGTGGAAATGCACCACGAGGCGCTGCAGGAAGCCATGCCTGGAGACAACGTCGGCTTTAACGTCAAGGTAGGTATTGCTTTTTTCCTCATACATTTGCATTGTTTTATACGTGGAGATCACGTAAGCAAGAGGCACGTATGTAAGGAAAAGTAATAGCTACTTTTCCTTAAGGAAAAGTAGCTATATGCATTCAAAGTCTCAGCCCGATCGGCTTAAATTGACAAAGTTTCATGCAAACTTTCATCCCCAATTTTATACCCTTGAGAATAGAATAGATCAAAATTCTTTCTTAGTGGAAGCCTTCTTCATAATATCTACTTACATGCCAAATTTCAGCCCGATCCGTCCAGTGGTTTGGGCTGAGGTTCAAATCCCGCTACGTAACAATGTGTTTTCGATTTTTCGAAAAATATATGTAGAGTCATCCGACGCTCTTACGGTGAAGGGAAGAGATTTAAAGGTTGTGCGTGAAGTCGTCCATCTCGCACTGGGCCCGCGTGGACGACTAAGGCCTAATCACCCTATACGGTTAGGCTCGTGACCCTCGGTGGGGACATTTAATGAGCTGATGATGATGATGATAATCATTCGAATATTTTCATATTTATATTTATTCATATTTGTATTTATAAGTTACTCATAGGTGTTTTATTAATGTTGGTAAGGTTAGAACTGCGACCTCAACAAACTGAAAAAAAAATGTTATAAAATTTGATCACTATAAAACTTTCTTAACTCTGTGGTAAAGTTGATCAATTTGCGAAAATGTAGGCGTAAAATAATACAAATTAAATCAGAGTGCAGAATCCTACGAAAGTTTCAATTTCCTAGTAAATCAATCAATTTGCGGTTCTTGTTATTACCGTGACATATACATGGTGAAATCGTAAACATTGTATTTTTAAAATAAGAACCTAGTAGCGATTTAAAGTACAACACGCCAAAACGCCGAAGCGCTTTTTTCCAAGTATCAAAATTCATTATTGTGCTTTACTTTGGTATTTTAAATGTATTTTTTATTGTATTTTGACTTTTGACTTTGACTTTGATCCCCCAAATATGAAGCAAATTTATTGATACAAAAATCAAATATTTTTAATCTCTAATAATCAGTCACAAGTGGAAATAAAAACAAAAACAACAGATAACCATAATGTGCCCGCAATCATGATTTTAAGATTACGACGTCTGTCTTTGAAATTATTTAGGTATCGTGCAATGATTACTATTTAAAGATTTAATTTTAAAATCCGTCATATTTAAGATTAAAGACGTAAATTCTTGGTATCTGTATAGATTGCATATTTATCTTTTTCTTTGTATTATATATACATTACTGGTCTGAGTGTTTCTATATATACATAGATATGTACCTAATATAGCATATATTTACCAAAAAAAAGTACCTAAAAAAGTATGAAGTTGGGGATTGAGAGTGGCGGAAATATCTGTAGAGATAGATATTAATAATTATTTCATCCCATTTAAATAGCCTACAACGTTCCATTGCATTGCACAGGCTTTCCACTGGAAGGTTGATTCGTAATTTAACTTAAGAGCCCATTTCATAAAATTTTGATGTTAACGGTTGTTAACCTAATATAAAAAGCCAGACCAGTGACGTGCAACCTGTGCGCCAGACAACCCGGAAAATCGACAACATATCAAATGATTCCACTTATTCGCCCATTTCTCTATAGATTTGAAACCAATAGGCGATTCTGTTGTATCAACGGTACTCAATTTGACAAAAACGTAAATTATTTATTGTATTTGCTATTAGTGTCACTCACTTCGCATACCCTACTTACTTATAATCTCTGTACACGCCAATAGTCGAGACTAACAGCTTCAAACGTGGCTTCCGATGCAATATACAATAATATTTTTGGTCACATCAAACTTGCTAGCCGCTCTACGCCAAGTTAAGGCTTCCTTGCTTAACTTTGCTTGTTTGCTTATTTCGGCGATAGGTACCTCGTGATCTCGATGGTTTGTCGAAAAAAATCCAATCCTATATTACGCTAAACTTTTTTTAGGGCCCATGGCCGATCCAATTAATAATTATCTCCTGAAAAAATACATATTTTCTGACTTACTTTTTGTAGCATGTGTGCCTGCCGCTATTCCAATCAATAACGTTCTTTTTTCCTCCTACCAAAAATCGGTACCCGATTATCAGACGTGGCCCTTAAGCACAAAGTTTTTTTTCCTAGGTTCCTACTTACTACGCATTAGTTAAGATTCCAGACGGTCAAGATCGAGTTATCATTATTTATTGATGTCTTATCGAGAAGGTATCTACCTAGCAAACTATACCTATATGGTACAGGTAAGGCGATTATGTATTACTCGGTCTGCTGATTAGATGAACCTTAGGCTATTAGTATGAACAACTAAATGATCCGTAGGCCAAAATTATAGTATGAATACTCTAATTATTGTATAATTGGTTTACGCCCCAACTTTCCCATATCTGTGCTGTGCGGGTAAAGCTGATCCAGTACAGATACTGGATGATTATAGGCTGATGATGTATGACAAGATTTATTTGGTTAGTGAAATATTGAATAGTAACTTTTATATTGCAGAACGTGTCGGTGAAAGAGCTTCGCCGTGGCTTCGTCGCCGGAGACTCAAAGAACTCGCCACCCAAGGGTGCTTCCGATTTCACTGCACAGGTAAACTACACATTATTATTTTCATTATTGGTAATTGTTACCGCCGGCCATGGATACTGGATATGGATTCGAAAGAGTTTCCAACCATTAGTAAGGAATCGGAAGATGGAAATATAAAGACGACGGAAGGGGTGTTTGGTCCTTAAGGAAACTCTTTACGCCAGTTTTTTAATACTAAAGGAGGAGGGCCACACTAGAAACTTATTTCACTCTAAGTTATATTTATTTATTAAAAAATGTACACCAATAGTAGTACCTATATATACACAACATGAACAATGTTTAGAAATGAGTTATGACTCGTACATATACCCTTTATAAGCGTACACAATATTGATAAAAATTAAAATTAGGGCGAAAGTGATGATCATCAGTGTGCCAGTGACGAAGTCGAAGTATTTTAAACATTAATAAAATGTAAAGTATAAGAGCTACACGAATGAGACTTTGTATTTTTAATTAGTTTACTAATGACGTAAACTTGAAAATATGGACTATCTGGTACATCGGAAACTAGCTCTATAAAGTTTCAAAATCGATGAAACACTTCGTGAAGAGTTAGTGCCTTTGCACTTCGCTTGGCTTGTCTTGGAGGGGGGCACTACCGTGCCTCCAGATTTAGAACAAGTTTTTGATTAAGGCATTAAAAATTCATAAATCACATGGGTATCTAAGTAGTTTTGAAAAACCCACCTCACTAAAGATTTTATAAATTGTCTATTAGATTGTAAATTGGTTTAGGTAAATAGTCATTTTTGTAAACAAGTTGCTTAATTACAAAATTAACTAACAAGGTAATCCAATCAACGACTTTTTTAACATCAACGTTATTTTAATGTATAAATGGTAGATAG
Organism: Leucinodes orbonalis; assembly: GCA_019425675.1. Lineage (NCBI taxonomy): Eukaryota > Metazoa > Arthropoda > Insecta > Lepidoptera > Crambidae > Leucinodes > Leucinodes orbonalis. The sequence continues at coordinate 22,706 of PQWD01001404.1, read as the reverse complement.
GTATGTATAATTAAAAAAATGACAAGATATCCGCGAACCAGCGCCGGATCTTCAATTTTTTTTGGGTGGGGCAAAAATTTAGAAATGCCGCCCCCGCCCTCTTTTATTTATTTTTACCTTTATCATCCTATATTATTTCACTAATTTATATAATAGGTCCTCAAATTGATTGACATTTGGACAAAGCTGCAACTTTTTACGCAGCTGTGATCAGTTTCAGAGATATTACATCTCCTTGTCTTACTCCTCGGTGCCAATGATAAGCCAATGGTAAGCTCTTCATGTACTCGGCCTGACATAGTAGCGCTCTCGTACAAACATCTCAACAATTCGATATAGCAGTAGTCAAGTCAGGCACCGTTGGAGGGAATGAAACACAGCCCAAGTCTCGATCGAATCGAAGGCTTTCTCATAGTCCACAAACGCCAAACATAATGGTCAGTTATACTCTCCGCTCTTCTGTATAACCTGCCACAGCGTATGTAATATGTAGTCTATGGTGCTGAAGCCTTTGAGGAACCCGGCTTGTTCGGAGGGCTGGAAATCGTCAAACATATGCGCGAGACGGATCATAATGACTCTGGAGAATAACTTGAAGATGTGGCACAATATCGTAATGGGTCGTTAATTCTTCAATAAGCTTTTAATATCTAAGATAACTCGTAACAGATGTAAAAACGGCAAGATTAGTTTATTTTAGTCATTTTTATAATGTAATGTCGTATGGTCTACCGTTGTGGGTGCTGCCGACATTGATACAATATTTGTGCTACAAAAAGAGCTTTTATCTACAACCTTAGACCACGTGACTCTCTTAAAGAACAGTTCAAAGAAATAAATTTGTTTTTTTGTAATGTAATTTTTGTATATTTTTGTCGTTCATAAGTGCTTTTTGTAAGCCTAATTTAAATAAATGAATTTTGACTTTAACTTATCATACCCGGAATATTAGGCTCTCTCCAAGCGGATACGAAAACTCGTTCGCAGAGAATTCTACTATTTCAATACAAGGTTAATTAAGGACCTTATTAAGGAGAACAGGGGGCCCAAAGTTTTCCAAAAACCACTTGGAAGGAGCATTCTGGTGAAGCTTAATATAGCAGATGGCCAACTACTCACATTACGCCAACAGATCCTGGAAGAGGTTGAGAAATTCTATGGATTTGTCGAGCGCTCATCAGTACAGACCGAAGACAGCGAAGATCTACGTGCCCTACTAAGGCACCATTGTACGTAGGATATGCCGGATGTTGACGTTAGCGAAATTAGTGCAGCACTGAAGCAACTGAGAAATGAAAGGGCCCCGTGGGATGACGGTATTACGACAGAACTCCTAAACACCGGTGGACAACCCATCCTTAGGACATTAGGTGAGCTCTTTTAATGCCGTCATCTACCTGGGAACTACACTGGAAGCGTGGTCCACAAGCGTTCTTTAAGAAGGGTGATAAAGCTCTCTTGAAGAATTATAGACCGGTAGCGTCTCTAATAAGCGTCGGTGGCGTCCTTCTCCAGATTGTCCAAGAATAAGTTTACTTGGGCTAAAACTTGACCGGCACAATTTCGGAAGGGAAGCTAGTAGGAGGATTCATTTGGGCTGGGCGGCATCAGGCAAGTTACATCAGATCTTCACGTCGACGATTCCGCAACGCTTAAGGACAAAAGTCTTTGAGAAATACGTCCTACCCATACCAACATACGCAGATGAGACATGGACACTGACTGCGGATTGGTTCAGAAATTCAAAGTTACTCAACGAGCGATGGAGCGTGCTATGTTGGGAGACTCTTATACATAAAATCAGAAATGATGTTATCCGCAAAAGAACTAAAATTACCGGCATAGTTCGCCAGATTAGCGAACTGAAGTGGCAGTGGGTAATGATGTCGCAGAACCGATGGCCGTTGGAGCAGACGAGTTCTGGAGCGGAGACCGCGTCTTGGCAAGCGTAACGTAGGACGCCCTCCGGCCCGATGGACCGACAACTTGCGAAAAGTCGCTGGTGGAGTCTGGATGAGAAAAACGGAGGACCGGAATATCTGGCGCAAAATGAGACCAATGTCCAACAGTGGACTGCGATAGGTTGAATAGAGAGGGAAAAGGTTTAATCACCTTTCTTGAAGAAGAACACCACCACGCCATTGCTCCTCACCTTTGGTGTCGCACCATCACCGATTCCGGAATTAAAAAGCTTCTGAAGGGTCTTAAGCACTGGCGTGCCCCCTACTTTCAAAAGCTCTGCGGTATATCCGTCGTAGCGGGGGTCTAATAACGCTTAAGCTGTTTCATAACCATCCTAACCTCGGCAAAAAAGCAATGTCATTAAAAAGTTACAATTTATCAATTATTGGTATTGATATTAATCAATTAAGTTCTATAATGAAATAAGACTACTCGCCTCAGCTTTTTCGAAGTCACACTGGATGAAAAAGGCGTTTTATTTCCAATTTATTTTGTATATTTTCTTAAAAAACGTGGTCGCTTGATGCAAGTAAAAGGAGCTTAATTGTTTATTTTTTTTTTTTCAATTGTAGCTGTCCATCATGAAAATGATATAGCTTTAAAGCAGCTAAGTTGGCATCAATTAACATAGAGAAATAACTACGTAACTTTGAAATAATACACTGCTGCCCTGTATAGAGATCGACGAGAGAGTTTTCGTATACAGCGTCATTCCTCAGATCGCAGCTGCACCCGCCTGCTGACCGTGATCTGCGGGCGCCTATTTAGAACTATGCAAAAAAATGTAATGGTTCAGTAACATGCCTTACTCCGCGCTCCGGTTATCAGTCGTATTTCTATGGCCATGCACTTGTACTATTATTTATTCCGCGGGCAAGTAAGGTAAATGATGAGTGGTCCATTAGTCGGTTTGCCGCCCCCTGACCGTGCCGCCCGGGGCACGTGCCCCCGTCTGCCCCCCCCTAGATCCGGCCCTGCCCGCGAACAAACATAAAAAAAGTTTCCCTTGATTTGTTTGATGTCCATCGTGAGACCCTGATTTCCTTAAAATGGGACCACCTCTAAAGTATTCTTGTTGTTTCAGTATTTGGAACGCTATACATTTTTTTTCAAATTTCTTTAAAAAATGGGGGTGACATACGGACAGACAGACTTAACGAATCTATACGGATTCCGTTTTTCGCCATTTAGCTACGGAACTCTAAAAAGGGAATGTACCCTGTTACGTTACCTATAAGCTGATCGTGCTGAGGTAAACTTTAAATAAATAAATCAGTTTGAGTATTAGTGCGTGGTTACAGGTGATCGTGCTGAACCACCCGGGTCAGATCAGCAACGGGTACACGCCCGTGCTGGACTGCCACACGGCGCACATCGCCTGCAAGTTCGCCGAGATCAAGGAGAAGTGCGACCGCCGTACCGGTACTGTACTACCTACACTACCAACTGACCTTTGCTAAGCCTTTATAGCTTCACCAGGCCATAGGCGACCGCAGATAAAAGTCATGGAAGAATATTAAAAAATAACATTTTGTTTTCTTCATTTATGGCTTCGTGCTGTATTGGGGACCTCTACAGTAGTAGCCTAGTGCGCTAGTAAGGTATAAGGATGTAGGCGATAGTTGGTAATAAAATTTAAATAGTACAGGTAACCAGCCACAAGTCCTCAACGACTACCTTTGTTATCTACGCTATTAAATAGGAAATATACTTATATTTTGAAGTATCAAGTCTATGATAGCAGTTATCGCGGCGTATCCGCTATCATGTGTAACAACTTAAGGTTTCCAATATCAATACTGACGACGATGAACAAAATTCAAAAAATGTTTTACCTGTCACATAAAACCCAGCTATATTCTAGAGCGTATAATGATGATGAGAAATCACATATTTATCCGTTAAGACTAGATCCTTTACCTAAGTCTAGAAAAATTTCCATATTACCTACATGACAGATGTAAAAATATTTTATGTAGGTATTCCAGTACGGATTGGCTGACTTCTCGTACAACCTTTGCGTTTCATCGCAGGCGTACGCAGGTTTCCTCACGATGTTTTTTTTTCAGCGAGATACCTTCTTATACCCATGTTCTAATTTATCTAAACTATTGCGCAAAATATGAACCGATTGCTAACGTAGAAAATTTAATTAGTGACACAAAGAAAGGCTACCTTGCCGGCGGCTGTGGCCAGTTGCGTCACAGCGTATAGGCTCGTGTTGTATGAAGTGAAGTGCGCGGCCTTGGTCGCCACGCTCCCCTCACCGGGCCTGCTGAGCGAGACGATGACCTTTATCACTTTCGTACGCCTTAGTTTGGATTATAGTAAATGAAGATAATATTTCTGTCTAACAAAAACATGCCTCAAATAATTCGAATCCAAGTTATCTCATCATCAATTGCTTATCGTGCTCTTTTAAACACGACATCATCTTTCTTTGCAATCAGGTGATTCAGCCTGCATTGTCCGCTCGCACAAAGTGACGTTTTGCGGGATTCGAACCCAAAACCCTGGATCGCGCAGACCGTATATACACTTAAAAATCATTTCATGAAATATGGATAGGTCAGATACTTCCATCGAATTTTAACGGTTTTCCTTTACCTGTCCAAAGATCAAATTCCAAACATTGATGTTAAAAGTATAGATTCGTGATATGCGAAAAAAGTGTTCCGAATGCAGTGATAGCACAGATACACATTTATTTCGAATGAGCGTTCATTTGCCTACAACAGTTGTATTCTCTTTCGTTTTTGAGGCACAGATGGCGTATCTACCTTTATTTATACATAATATCATTGGTTCCAAATTCAAAGACGGAACATTTAACCGTTTCAGGCAAGACCACTGAGGTGGACCCCAAGTCCATAAAGTCTGGCGACGCGGCGATAGTGGTGTTGGTGCCGACGAAGGCGCTGTGCGTGGAGTCGTTCCAGGAGTTCCCGCCGCTCGGCCGCTTCGCCGTGCGCGACATGCGCCAGACTGTCGCCGTTGGCGTTATTAAGGTGAGCCACAACAATATAAGCACTAAGAACTTGACATGCACTGGAAAAGTTATTTTCCGCCAAGCTCAGCAATAATGTCGTGGTAATTCTGCACAAATTAACCGATACAAATGTAGATACTTAAATTACATAAGTAAGACCACAGATTTATAAAGTTCTAAATCTGTGAGTATGATAGACTGTGCATGCCACCATGACACTAGCAACTCCAAGGGAGCAAAGAATGATTTGTTGTGACCTTTAAAAAGGGAAACTCAAAAGAACTAATAGAGAAAAAGATGGTTTGGTTTTAGGTCTATAATAACCTCACTCATTTTCCTAAACAACGCAAAGCGTTAGCCGAATTTCTGTGTGGCAATGCGGTTGAGTCGGCCCATTCTAGTCGAAGAAGCATGACTCTCACACTTGAAAAGAGTAAGCTCGAGATAAGTAAGATGAAAGAAAACCAAATTTGAGTATTTAACGAAATGTAGGTATATCTAAGGTGCTTTTCATACATGCTGGCTGTACATGTATAAATACACATGGTACTATGATAATACTTTAGTACGCTAATGAAATTTAAAGGCGTCTATTGTTTGTTGCAGAGCGTCACATTCAAGGAGGTGACTACAGGTAAAGTCACCAAGGCCGCCGAGAAGGCCAGAAGAAAAAAAACTATGGGGCACCTCAATGATAGTGTCGCGGCCGGCGAGCCCCGGCCCCCGCCGGCCGCCGCGCGCCTCCCTCGCCCGCCCCGACCCCGACAGTGTACCGCCCCCACTAGCGCCCCCGCACAATCGGAGCTTCTTCACTGGTCACATCACGCTCGTCCCCGACATATGCATTTATCGTAGCACGATACTGATAAAGTTGGTTCGTTTTAGTTACGCTTACGTGTTAAGTTATGTATTTGTGATTATTTTAGTGGTAAGTTACTCGCCAAGTTTGAGTTTCCGTACTTAAAAGCTCGTTGCGTTTATTTTCCATCGAAAAGAGTTTAGGAGGAAAATAACGGGTTCCTGTTAATGGGTTTTTAAACCAGATCACTGCACAGACTTCGACAAATTTACAGTTTAAGTCCATACTTAAATATATTTTAACGTATTATTTGATTAGGGTTTTTTGGGTATTTTGTTCACTTATTCATGAATTTAAAAGTCTTAAATTATTGGTTGGTTCAAAATGTATTCCTGTATTTTGAATATACCATTTTAACTGACTTTTAAAAATACATGGATCATTTTCTAACCACTGATGTTACAGTTTTAGAATTCATGTGATATATTACAGATTAGGATATTTTTTATTGATTATTATTCTTCAGTTGTTTAAAATGGTTGAAGATAATGTTTGTTACATTGAGAAAACATCAGAGTGTAGAAAATGGGGGTAATTTGTTGTAAACTAATTCCCTGTAGTTGTATTAGCAGTATGAGTAAACGTTTAAAACGTCTTGATAGAAATTGAAATCTTTGTAAAGAAAAAGTAATGTTATTGTTTCCTAGTTACCATTAAAATTGTATTATTTTGGATTGTAGTGATTGCATGTAAGGGTTTAAAGTCTCAATATTTACCGAGGCAACTAATTTTTCGTTGTTGAATCTAAAATACGGAAAACAAACTCAAGACTCATTTTAAGCTAAATGTATGTAACTTTGTATTTTTTTCAATAATTTTGTAAAGACCTTATCCTGATAAACCAATAAAGAAGCTACTGGTATTTCTAATGTTTTATTTATTTCTATGTGACCCTAATAATTCAAATATAAAAACTTAAACAAATACAACGGAAAATTATGTATTTTAGGTAATTATATTGGCAAATGAAACAATATAGTACAGCGATCACTTTCTCTTAAGAAGTCTATTTAAGATTATTTTGAAATTTATTTAAGATTCACAAAATAAGATACAGTCAATAACAGTTAAGTTTCATCAATAAATCTGATTGGAGCTTTAAACATGTGGGCACAGAATGTACCCAAATTAAATGTAATGAGAGGGTAGTGTATAATTTTTTAAAAACTATATTCCTTAGCATGTAAAATTAAAGGTTTTATCCCGCATCTTTATTGAAATTAATGGGAAAACGAGGGAATTCACTTTCGGTCCGCACTCATTTCATCAATGTAATTAAAAAAAAAATATTAATGACGAGGCAGTGCTTTGATGACTTCAGCCAACCCCTAGTAAAACAAAAAAAATGACGTTATTTTGACGTTTACTTTTTCTTGTCACCTTTCATTTTGACATTATGTATTTATGTTTTGACATAGGCAGACTGGTTTAAGCCGCCGTATTTATTTTACGACATCAACGAGCTGTTGATAACGAAACACGATGACGTGTGCCTTGCCGTAAGTGAAAGTAACATATTAGTGGTAGGAGCAATACGCGTAGGCCTTCAATATGACTGTGCATTCCAGCAGTCACAGTCCTCGCGCGTCGTTATTTCGTTCAGTCGGGTGCACGTATCGTTCTACTCTAATAATTAACAATGTGCGGAATATTTGCGTATATTAATCACCTTACGCCAAGACCCGGCGTGAAATTTTGGAATTACTCGTGAACGGTTTGAAACGACTGGAATACCGCGGTTACGACTCGGCGGGCGTCGCTGTTGATGCCGCAGACTTAAAAGACATCGCTGTAGTGAAACGCAGCGGCAAAGTTGCGGCTCTCGAAGAGTTGCTGCAGGAGCGAAGCGTTGAATTATCTGTAGAGGAAAGCGTTGAGTCGCATTGCGGAATCGCTCACACTCGCTGGGCTACGCACGGTGAACCTAGCAGTATCAACTCGCATCCACAACGATCTGGAGAAGATAATGCTTTTGTGGTAATCCACAATGGTATTATCACCAACTACAAAGAAGTCAAGACTTTCCTAGAAAACAAGGGATATGTGTTTGAGTCTCAAACTGATACTGAAGCTATTGCTAAGTTGATTCACCACATCTATAATCAACATAAAGATTATAGCTTCCAGGAGTTAGCAGAGCAGGCAATTCAACAGCTTGAAGGTGCGTTTGCTTTGTGCTTCAAATCTCGCCATTTCCCTAATGAATGTGTGGCTACTCGCAGAGGAAGTCCGTTGCTTGTAGGTATTAAAACAAGGAGACGTCTCTCTAGCGACCATGTACCTATTATGTATACCAACAATAAGGCAACCAGAGGTGTGGTTCCTTCAGTTCCTCGTGTTAATAGCCATGCTCATTTTGAACCTGAAGAGGAACGTGACGTGGAATATTTCTTCGCCTCGGATGCTTCAGCTGTTATTGAGCATACAAACAGAGTTTTGTATTTTGAAGATGACGATGTTGCCCATATCAAAGATGGTGTGCTTAGTATCCACAGGATGTCGAAGAATAGCAGTGATCCACATGAACGTGAAATTCTGACCCTAAAGTTGGAGTTGCAGCAGATCATGAAAGGTAATTATGAATATTTCATGCAAAAAGAAATCTTCGAACAACCTGAATCGATTGTCAACACAATGAGAGGTCGTCTTAACTTTGCTAATGGCACAGTTACTCTTGGTGGTATTAAAGATTACATTCCTGAAATCAAGCGTTGCAGACGGCTAATGTTGATTGGTTGTGGAACAAGTTACCACAGTGCTGTTGCTACACGTCAGCTATTAGAGGAGTTAACTGAGCTTCCAGTTATGGTGGAGCTGGCGTCGGACTTTTTAGATCGTAACACTCCGGTTTTCCGTGATGATGTTTGTTTCTTCATCTCACAATCAGGTGAAACAGCCGATACATTAATGGCACTCAGATATTGTAAAAGGCATGGTGCCCTTATCGTCGGTATAACAAACACTGTGGGTAGCTCCATTTGCCGCGAATCACACTGTGGTGTCCACATTAATGCTGGACCGGAAATTGGTGTAGCGTCAACAAAGGCCTATACATCACAATTTGTGTCTCTGGTGATGTTTGCATTAGTAATCAGTGAAGACCGCATATCACTTCAAAAGCGCCGCAAGGATATAATCGAAGGCCTCCATGAATTGGACAGCAAAATTAGGCAAGTTGGCCTTGGATGCCGAAGTTAAAGCTCTCGCTGAGGACCTGTTCCGGCAGCGGTCATTACTTATTATGGGTCGAGGATATAACTTCGCGACTTGTTTGGAGGGAGCCTTGAAAGTTAAGGAATTGACATACATGCACAGCGAAGGTATTATGGCGGGAGAACTGAAACACGGCCCGCTGGCGCTTATTGACGACTCAATGCCGGTGATGATGATCGTTATGCGTGATCCTGTTTACGTGAAGTGCATGAACGCGCTCCAACAGGTGACGGCGCGCCAAGGCCGCCCGATTGTTGTTTGTGAAGAGGGTGACACAGAAACCATCTCGCTGGCGTCCCGCAGCCTACAGATCCGAAGACTGTAGACTGCTTGCAGGGTGTGCTCACAGTGATACCCATGCAGCTGCTGGCATACCACATTGCCGTACTGCGTGGCTGCAATGTTGATTGTCCACGAAACCTTGCCAAATCTGTTACTGTGGAATAATTGTGTTCCAATACATCTATATTTCTAACAGACGATCTCTAATGGCACAATTATTTTTCGATTTGTAAATAGGAAGCAAAATGTATGTACATTGAAATGTTGTTGAAAGGTAACACTTTTTGCAAAAAGATATCCATACTTTTAAAAATACCCATCTATCTTACATTTATGTTGTTACCACGATATGTTAAACATTATGTTATATTTGCTTTAGTTTAATAAAGATTCATAAAATAGCCTCTATATACATTTAAGCAGTGTATGTATACAAAAAACTGATGATGTAACAGTGTAGTGTGCATTTAGGTACCTAAGTTACGTAAGTAATGCTTTTTGGATTCAATAAGTTATCGCAGTTGAATTCGGCAATTAGCTCTTTCCTATACATTCCAATCAGTTTGCTGAGTCCGTTATCTTTCGTAACTCACATTCCGCATTTTTAAGGCTTTTCGTAACTGTAACTCTTTAGACTTTTTTAGCATTTCTCTTCTATTAAATACATACCTTAATACTTGATTGACTAACTGTACCTACCTATAAAAATTTTGTGATCTGATTTCGTAAACTGATTATTATAAATAGAATACCTAGTTAAAGTACTTGTAGGCGAGCCGGTTTGCAAGACTGTACCTATATGAATTACTTAAGAATACTGTATACAGACCCAGATTAACCCTGTCAGTGGCCCTTGACACTGACTCCTATATTCTTAGATATTTTCTCGGCATGTATCCGGCCACTGTAGAAACAATACCTAGTCTGATGTACCTTGTAGTATTAATCCTGTCCTGAGAATTCGATAATTATGCATGTAACAGTTGGTAAAGATACCTAATATCTAAATTCTTGTAATTTTTGAGGGACTTTTCACTAAATGTACAAAAAGTAGTCTTGGCCTTCTAATTCGTATAGTGACAAGCTGTTGCAAACCTTGACCGCAAGCGGTTTATACTTCAAAATCTCACCATCATCACATCTTTATCTTTGCAATAGTCAAAGTTACGTCAAAACAGCGAAGTTGCAGTATAATTGTAGTTTTTTATTGCTTAGCAATACTTTATAATGTTGTAAATATGTACTCTTAGAGTTAGCAAATGTAGGTGCTAGAAAACTGGCAAGTTCATTTAACTTGTTATACACCTAAGTGGTATCTTTTCATCACACTTCATTTTGGTAGTTTTAGAATACAAGCTTATTTTTCTTTACAAATCTAAGAGAATTATATTGGTCACATTTATTTAATAAGAATATTTTTTATGCAAGTATATCAAATACCATATTGAATACTAATTTTATGAGTGTATATGTTTCGTTGTACCTATATACACATCATAAGCTCATATTCACCTGCTTAAGATCGTTTCTCGAAACCGCAAATATAATATAATGTAAATGGTTCAAATGTATCTTTGTGTCACTACTTATCACAATTAATTTACAATATAGTAGGCATTGAATCATTCAAATCTAGTATGTCAAAGTAACCGTGAAACAAGGAAATAGGTAAGCGATAAATGTATTTTTACGCTCATTTTGATAAAGCGATCTCCGGTCAAATCGGTTATTTACGAATTTTTTATAGAATAATTTATTTTCTTAATAAATGATAAAAATATCAAATAGGACTGTAATTCATATTTGGTTTTTGTTGCATTTTTTTCTGAGCTAATTACTAGTCAAAGCAAAATTTTAGCTTGGTGTGATTATAAATATTGAAAGTTAGCACATGTATATACTATCATTTGTGTAAAATGTTAATTATTTTAATATATTTCCTAGAACGATTTTTTTTTCTATGTGTACAGTTAATATAATTCGTTGTTGCGTAAAAAAGGCGTAAATTCACAATACGCACAATTAAAAATTGGAGTATGGAATTGTTCAAATTTTAATAAGATTACAGTTATATGTATGTTATGTATTTATATTTCCTCAATGTTTTTATTGGTCTGAAAGATTTTGTTTTTACGTCTGCCTGGTCTCCCAATGTCACCAGGTATTGCTAGTTAAGTTTTATTTTGGATGCACAAAACTCGGTTACAAGTTGCATTTCAATCAATATTTTTGTGTAGATAAATATTAAATCGCAGATGATGTGATATAGTTTTATTGCCGCATGCGTCTGGGATTGGCGCTTTGGGAACACACAAAATGCAATCAATGCTTAGCTTTGTGCTATCATATTCAAGTTCTTCTGTAGTGCTTTGGTTTTTTTGTGCTCTGCTCAAGATTTCCTAAAGTCTTTATACAAGATGACGCAATAACATGTCATGTAAGGTATTTTTAATTAATTTTATGGTATCTTACGGATTTTGTTTAGATTAAATTTTTACTTTTAAATAAAACTACGTAATATTTGTATTTTTTGTTATTTTTTCTATTAATATGTGAGAATTTCCCAAATTGTAGACATTAGCCGCTAACGGGGCTGGGGTGGGTTTGAGTATGTTGAACGCAGATGGCCTCCTTCACCGGACAAGATTATTTTGTCTAGCAGTGGAATGCGTTAATAAATGACGACCTGCCAAAATTTATAGATTCCACCTTAAACTTTTCTCGCAGGTTAAAACCTACTATTGGTTCAAATCAATTCAATTGGTACAAATAAAAAATAACATTGTAATTGTACCTTATTATTATAAAACAAATTGTGAACTAACCAAAATACTGAATTCCCCTTTTAAACATTACGTTATTGAGTTGTATTTTAATCAAATTTTATAAGAAAAACAAAAATGAACCATTTGTTTGTTTGTTAATTGATGAAAGAAAATTCATACTCAATATTACAACTAAATATTCCAATTAACAAATTTTAACATAATGAGAATGCATTACCTATAATTATAATTATTAGAGCGTATCGCTTAAAACAAACAATCCATCAGCTATCATTTATTTTACAAAACTTGAATAAGAAATTTAATGCAATGCCACTATCTCATTTACTTTTTACAAGCTTTTATTCTGTAAAGTTTGTTTAGTCTCTCACTTAACATAACCATTATCTTCAACTATGTATAGTTATATACACTTGCTCTGTATCCTTTGATCCCAATATGAAGGCGGATCATTTGATTAGCAAGTATCATAAGAAATATCATGGCGAGCAGGCATGGGTATAGGTAAAAATGTTGTTTTCCGTTGTTTAAAAAGATAATTTACAATCTGATTATCTCTGATCGAGTGATTCCCCGTATCGTTTCCTCGTAAACAGAATTGCATGAACACTTATTTTGTTCATACAAAGCAAAATTTACTTAATCTATTTGATAAGGCTGTTAAGATCAAAGAGGGTATTAGCAGTTGGCGCAATCAGGAGTTGCAGATAATAGCCCATATATTGTATGAATGAACAGTTTTAAATTAACATTGTTCGATAAGATAGCAAAAATAGGATCGTGTAGACATACAAGTGAGAATAGTGTAGTAAGTACCTGCTCGCGTATGTATTTTATATGTATTAAGACGTATATAGATAAGTAAATAACATATTTGTCGTAGCCATCTGATTATATTAGCATCCTATTGGATGCCTAGACAGTTCGTTAAACGCCGGCATCAACTGTATGCCTAGGCCGATAGTTGTTTGAACTAAAACATTCAACGTTCAACAACTTGGCTTATTGAAAGTTAGCCCTTTCGAAATGGCTGATCAAGGCTCAGCCAAGTGATTCAAATTTAGTTCTGCTTTTCTCCATTGTAACGCTAGGAGTTATCAAAATTAATATGGCGCCAGCAGCGTAATAGTGAACATTATGGTTTGAATATCTCATGCTGTTGTGCAGTTATAATTAAAATTAAATAATAAGTAAAAAAATATAATTATTAAACATGAAAGTGCCAAATATAAAAGTTACTAAATGTCGTCGCCAAATATTTATTTATTTATGTCCAATAAACAACAAGAATATACACTTAGTAAATTCAATTACAGTATTTGACACACATGAATACATGATTAAGTGATGCCTTAATTATAGGCTGCCACGGCTTTGACAGACAAAACTTGCGTATAAAATATAAAAAACAAATACATAGCTATACACAAAATAACATAATTTAGGTAAAAACCAGAAATCAAACTACAATTTACCTTGATGCAAATGAGCAACTGATTTGAGAAAAGCACTATATTCACCAATATATCCACATTTCCTCCATAGATAATTTGTAATATAATTTTGCTTACGATTTATGGCTGAAAGTGTCCTTAATTAGTTTTTACCTTTAAATTATTTGTACCTTTTGGTACAAAAATTTATATTTGGCGGGGCGAGGCAATTTTTAAGGTGTATGAAATTGCAAAAAATTAAAAGTAACTTAACTAAATAACGTCAAGCCATCTGGTTAAACGTTGCAGTTAACGACATGGCTAGTTGTTCTCTAGCCATTTAAATGAATGCCGGCGTTTAACGAAGTGCTTAGGCGTCCAATTAGATGGCTAATTTAACTAGATGGCTGTGACATATGCATTATTATCGTATTTTTTAGATAGCAACCCATTCATTGTTGATAACAGGGCTTTTACAGGAATAGACAGTAGGAAGCCTGCTAAACATAGGTCTCTCCATTATTCGTCAGCATTTATGTTAAAGTGTACAGGACGGTCAAGACGTTCACCTGATGGTAAGAGATACGGCTGACCATGACAGCGGCATTGTAGGAGACGAACAACTGAAAGGCAGTTATTATTCTCCGTCAATGCCGCACTGCGCCCGACACTACAGACATCAGATTCTCTTATATCTGGTAATTTTACTAGACTGTTGCCTTCCGATCTGGAGGGCGCAGTTCTAAAGCCAGCCTCGTACCACTGTCTTTTTGAATTTTCGAAATTATATGTACGTTCGTATATATGCGACCCATTTGGTGTAGCGGTTGAAACATGGGCTGCTACACCAAGGGTTCCGGGTTCGATCCCCGGGCAGTACAAACATTTGTGTGCATGAACATGTCTGTTTGTAATGGTCTAGGTGTTTTCTATGTATAATATGTATGTATTTACAAAAAATATATATAAGCATGTTTATCCGCTTAACTTGGGGCTAGATGGCGCTGTGTGAATGTCTGTGAATATTTATATAGTATACCGATGCTCCTATACTGAAGAAAAACATCGTGAGGAAACCAGCGCACACTTGCGAAGGGATTCATAGATTGTCCGTGAGAAAAGTCGGTAAATCCGTGGGCGTCTAAGGCCTATACACTCGTTACTGGTAGGCTCGTGCCCCTCTGTGGGGACATATAATGAGTTGATGATGATGACATTATTAAATTTATGTACGGAAACATTCACAATACATCACAACATAAAACAACAACAACAAAGAATTGTTTTGAAAAATTGCAATTTTAACGAGTCTTAATATATCGCAGCTTTCATATTAACCCTTTGACCGCCAATGACGCCTTAAGGCGCCAGACACAATAGATTTTCTGTTGTGTCTGGATACCCGGCGTTCAATGGTTTAAAGGGGCACAATATTCGAAAAACATGAATGTTGGCAAAACGCGTTTAAAGATACGTGAGCCCTTCTGTTCTCTCAAAATCGGTCAGAAATAAATTAAAATATTTATTGCAAAATAATAGAATATTATAAGAGTATGTCCGTTAGTATTTAATTAATTATCGCATATTAAGTTTATCCCAGCATAATTAAAATGACACATTTTACTCGGAAATGTGAAATATGCACAAAATAAGTTTTCGCAGCTTCATTGCACGTTCTGACTCTTTATATCAAGAGCATCATGTAGATGAGTTGATTTTCGGCCGACGATAATTTTTGAGATTCACTACTATAGTTTAAAAGGTGCTATATTTACGATACAGATTCCTACATAAATATATGTATATGTTTAACAATAATTGTAATAATCTTAGAATTCAGTTCTACTCCGGCTCGTCGCGTATTTATATTATCGATTCAATATTTGAATAAATTTAGTTTAAATGTACAATTCTAAAACTCAAGACTGGTTTCATGGAACGATATGCCAAAACTTGGAACTGGTGGACATACTAGGCATTGCCTCTTAAATTGTTAGTTAATTTTATCGCTGATTCCTAAAGATTTACTATATGCAAATCGAAACACCTTTTATAATAGATAATAATCCTATGTTTTGTTTTTCTTTATTTTTCCTGACATTTGTAAAGTATGGATGATGAACATAGGTTTTCCAATAAGTTCAATCAAGTATAATGTCTATTTTTGAACACATCATTCATCTATAACTTAGAACTCATCTCAATGATACGTACGTACAGAATAAATTAATTTATTAAAAAAAGAACAAAGAACTGTTGCATGGTTTCCTATACTACTCTTTTTAGTTTTAATCATAAAGTAGGCTAGCAGTATTTTACATGAGTACAAGTACCTATAAAAATATCGCCATTTCTAATACAGCCCGTGGTTTAAGCGACAGTCACGGTCTTGAACTATATTAGAAGTAATTACGAATTGATTCATAATATAAATACTTCAAATGTGACTTGGGTTTGTGTCGTGTAATGTCAATATCGTTTCATAATAAGATCTCATTGATATACATTTTGAAAGTTTGTATGTCGTAAGATGGTCGTAAGGACCCTGTCTAACACGAGGGTGTATTGCAAGCGTTGCACAACTTTTTCGGCCTGTCATATCTACGGTTTAAGTATTGACATCACTGCGTGTTAGCAAGGTTATACGTTCCTAGCTTTGTCGGATGCAACGACTACACGACGGATGGCAGCTCTCTGGTTAGGGTTGCCAAGCTTTCAGAAAAATCCTGACAAAGATACGCTTTTTGACTGCCTGACCGGTTAAATCTAGCGAGCGGCCTGTCCTACTTTTTAAACATCATTAACTTTTCCTTTGCTATTTGAAATTCCAGACAGCACAGGGAAACCGACCTTTTTACCCATAAGTAAGGCTAAATTCGCAGGTCTGGCTTCTTAGCAACCCTATCTCTGGTGGGGGCGCGCGCCCGCCAACTGGGTCGTGTTGTGAAACGGAGAGAGGTGTGTGATTTCTGCGCAATATCACGCCGACACACATGAATTTGTTTTTTTTAACCTCTGACAAGTTTAGTATCAGAAAATGTATTAGTTTTATATACGTAATCTGAAATCTGTGCCTCGGAATCAATTATGACCTTCGTTGAATAAATAAAACAGTTTTCACGTATCATGCGTAATACATGATTGTTATAAAGTTTTTGAATAGCGTCTTGTTAAGTATTAGGAATATAATTATGATTAACATAACAATGCAACATTGTTACGGGCGATATGTTATTTCCAACGGAAATTCGTGTTGATTATGTATATAATATAGTTACAGCCATAAATACACTGCGTATTTTATGATATCGTTTTTTCACCATCATATAAATTTTATAAACCTCGAAATTCCTTTAGTTATTTAGCGATCAATAAGAGATTTATATATAATATAACGTTAGGTATGTTATAATTATAATATAAAAGATATTCTGGTTAAACGATGAACTAAGCAGTAAAATTAATAGCTAGGTTCGCACCTATGTTACATGACATTTACCTACTTATATCTTAATTAGGCACAAGTCAGCAACTATAACTACTAAGATCCTTGGATCCTGGATTTTTAGATCTATGGTATAGGTAAAAGTTCCTATAAAAATAGGATTTATTTCAGACATTCATCGGACATTAAGAAACAATACATGTACTTAGGTAACTATTGAATATGTACCGCCGGAAGAAATATCTACCCATTTAAAATTGAAGTTTGTAGACTCTCAAAGTACATTGCACTGAAGATCTTAAATATATTAAAAATAAAGTAAAGCGGGGTTCTTCTTTGTCTCAGGAATTCAGCGCCACAAGATAGGCAATGTTATTTCGTAGCAAGAAATTGCACAATGACTTATTACTCGTAAATGTAGATACGCATAAAATTCACTCGGATACAAACTTTGTCATGTACACAAATATGCCCAAACTGCACAAGAATCGAACCCTGAACTTTTGATGTTTTAGACATCGCAAACACTATACGAAGTTAGGCATATACAATAACAAATCTGAGTATAGGTACCGACCACCTTCTCTTATGATGACAGTGCAGATGTTCGAAGGCCCGGTGCGAGGTCATGCGCCGGCGCATGTGGCCGCGCGCTCGGTCACAGACGGTCAATGGCCGATCCCTGGCGTAATACCCCATCGCGTGTTTTCCCACCCATCTCCCAGTAATTCTGATTTTGCAACCACATTTCTTGTTGTGTTTTTTTGTTCTCCTCACCCAGTGCGTATGTAGTTAATAAATAAATGTCCACCTACATTCAGTGAGTGCCGTCTAGCCTCGATTTCATCAAATGCTTAGTTAGTACCCATTACTTAGCAACTGTTTTTTAATACATATAAGGTATAGTTACCATATTAGACAAAGAATCACTCTGGACAAACAGACAAGAATACAAATACTTGTTCTGCTCAGGAGCGAACCCGTAACCGTTGTATACTAGCCAACTTCTTTACCACATCATTATCTGCATTGTTAAAGGTCTTTCGAAAAGGACGAGCCGATGTTAAAAATGTACAAAACAGGCAATATTTACGTTATTATTTCTTTGTAAAGGTCTATCAATGGCATTTTTTATGGAATGTGACATCGAAGTCATCGAATGAATATCCGCCGCTATCAAAGGCTATGTAACAAAGTAAGAATGCCGGATTTTGGGAAGACGAAACAGACGTGAGGTTTACCAGGTTCTATTTAATACATAAAGTGACTGTTTGGTGCGGATTTTGTACAGACGTAGGTACTTATTAATGACGTCATCACTGATAAAACAATTTCGTCTAGCCTCAATTGAACGATACGGAGTAGGATAACAGATGGTACAACCAAGATGACACTATGTGCCACACGTTTCTTTGAGAACAGTTTAAGGAAAAAATTATCTCTCACAGACGAAGTGAATTGAGCAAAATCGAGCCTGTTAGGCGGTTTTCGTGGAGAATTGTGAACTGTGACTTCAGTTCCCTGAATCAACGCCTGTAATCTACGATCGGATGATGCCCTGAACTTTATCATAATACAGGCTTTCGCTCAGATTTATGCAACAGATTCATATAAATTTGGATCTCTCTATTTGCTTAACTGTTTGAAACAGGAGTAGTATTGTGGCAGTACTTAATATGTATTCCCTAAATTATCCACTGACATTCACACAGCTCCATCTAGCCCCAAGTTAAGCGTGAAGCCTGTATTATGGGTACTAAACAACGGATAAACATACTTAAATACATTTTTTTTTGTAAATACATACATATTATACATAGAAAACACCCAGACCATTACAAACAGACATGTTCATGCACACAAATGTTTGTACTGCCCGGGAATCGAACCCGGAACCCTTGGTGTTGCAGTCGACCTCTCAACCGCAACACCAAATGGGTCGTCAGGACGCAGTCTCCGCTCCAGAACTCATCTGTTCCAACCGCCAACTTTCCTGCGATCAGCCCACTGCCACTTCAACTTCTACAGGTGCCATCCTTTGATGTAAAAGGGAGCAACCCATCAAAACAGAAACCTGGTAGAAAACATGTACTTGCCTACGTAGCCTCTCCTATGTAATAAATGTATGCTATATGAAGATCTGTAACTATTTTTCTTTGAATAAAGGATTTCTTGCATTTATACGTTGTGCACACAATAACTAAAGTCGATAAATATTTATTGCTTAACTTTACACAAACACTAAACCTGGGCACACAACGTAAATAACCATAATATCAAAATCTGTATTTTTATTATAATTATCATTAAATTAACATTACTGAAACCTGATCATGCTATAATGAATACAGTTAAAGACCTAATTCTTCACTTATATTTCCAGAAAAATACATAATTATACTAGTTTATCGAAGGAAAAGTCCTATTCTGAACAGCATATACCTAATTGTAGGTACTTGTTTGTTTTACAAACGTGTACCTAACTAAAATAATATCCAAATGGGTGGTTAATTGGCAAGCGGGTTCCGCAATTGAACTTTTTAATTTAGCAAGTAATATTAAACTTGCAGACCAGGTAATTGTGTAGCTACTAAATACTATACGCCTGCGCTTGATGCAAGTTGCAGTATTACCACGTTGCAACATAGGTACCTGCTAGTTATTCGCAAATGTTAAATTGCGTACCTCTTGCATCAGATAGATTGGTTTGACTTGTTCCTACGCGACTTAGCCTTTGTCTAACAAAGCGTTACCTCACTCCTTTTAACGTTTGCGTACCTTTTTTTTAACATATTGATAGCGGCTGTGCGGGTGCCATTAATTAATATGCGCAATAATTTGCAAGGCGTGCATACTTATCAACTTGCAGCGGTCTTAAAAAACAATTAATTACTTTTTCAACTATAATATATAGTTAAAAAATTCATTCAACTGAATTAAATTCTTTGTATAAACTATTAGTACAGACGTTTAGTTTGAAAAAGTTCATGCACATAAACCGGCTACCTACTACAGCTCTTGTCTACAAAAAGTCACCTGGGTCAATTGCATTTAAACCTCGAGAATCCGAAAAAATTCCTGATAAAAAATTTCCGCTCTAGGTTACAGGAGTGCCAAATTAAACAAGGGACACATTTGGAGGACATGATTTTTCAAAAATAAAACCCAGATTTCGTACTTTTATAATAAATAAACACATTATCTATCTCATTATATCTCTTTTGTATTTTATAACCATTTAAAATGTTACCGGACTTTTGGTCCACCCTGTATTCAGCTCTATAAGCTAAAGTTTTGTATGTTTGTTTGAACGAGATAATCTCAGGAACTACTGGTCCGATATGAAAATGTTTATCAGTGTTAGATAGCTTATTAATCGAGAAAGGCTATAGGTCGGCTATATATCATCAAGCTGAGAACAAAAATAGCGGAGCAGCAAGGAATAATGTTTTATAATCCGGGGATTATTTTTATTACTAAGAGTTTCTGCTGCGTAAAAAGTTAGTTTCGCAAAAGTTATAGATGACAGTATTGTTCCCCTTCAGAAGTTCTAAAAACGCGTTCCGTTGTTCCGCGACAGCACAATGTCTATATCATAAAGTTCACTATGTAATTTTTCTTTTGCTAACCAAGTGTGTTCTAAAATAATGCATAATTTGCGAAGGTGTTTTCATAAACATGATACCAATTCTTAACATTCTTTTGGGGCCATAAAATACATGTTGACGTGTTAACATAATAGTGTTTGCCTAGTATAATAACTAAGTTGGGACTTACAAGTAGATATAAAATGAAGCTTAAATTCCCTTATTTACACTATTTAATAATCGTACCTACCTACTTAAGTTCGAAAAATATTGCCCTTAAATGTCTTCATTATTTTCAGATTTTTTCCAGTTTGTGTATAAGTATATTATCGAATTATTTAATTAGTTATGATGACATAATATGTTTTTTGCATTTTATAAAGAAAATAACACAAAAACGTTTTTTATGAACTGTCTGAATTATTTCTTCTAAGTAGGGGTTCCAACTTAAATTGTTGTGGTGAGGAGTAAGCACGAATATACTTTAAGCCTGCAGATATGTAAAAAAAGGAACCAATGCAGTGTTGGTGTCAGTGGCCTGAGTGAGCCGAGCGTTGGTGCGGCGAAATTCCTCGTCCCTCCGACGCATCTCGAATACTAAACAAATAGAAGGCGACCTCGAAACACAATCATATGGTATGTTTTAAATTACAAAAAACTGCTCAATTTCTTTTAGAATAAACTTTCCCTATAGTAGGGTTAAATTATCGTGATAAATTTCGGATCAACAATAAAAAATTAAGAAGAAATAAACGTAATACTCAAGACCTACTCTACTCAAACCATTTAAAATATAGGTCGAAAGGTTCCTGATATTTGTAATTATGATGGGAAATAAATTTGGTAAAGAATCCTGTGTCCAATTTTATCAAAATTGGTCCAATCGTTAACGAAACGTAACGTCACAAGTCACAACACAAGTTAATTTTTTCCTAGATCACTGCTTAAGTGAAGGCTCCAGGCTGCTTACTTGGTGTTTTTCATAAAAAGCATTAAAATATGAAACATAGTAAAGGTGGTGTCGGTAATTTGCGCATCGTGTTCGCCTTGGAGACACTTCCTGTAAGTGCATTGAAGGCGCCACACCGCGGGCGCGGCTGTCTCTGCATTTGTCAGTGAAGGGGACCTGGCAGCAGCTTTTGTTTCTCTGTGAGATGTTGCTAAACTAGTCTTTGACCTTTAACGTTCCAAACATAGACACAATTTTAAATGCACAAAGCATTGCCTTTGTGCAGTAATAAATTGCTAACATAGCTTCGATACGAGCGCGCTTATATATTTTGATTGTTTACGTGACGTAACTTTTCCTGCTATTACATAATTTATTTTGGGACATTTTAAAAGAACCAATATAGGGACTAAATTCTGAAATAGATTTCACAACAGGTGTATGGATTTTATTGAACAAGTTTCACTGTAGTAAGAACCAAGATAATGAAAACCAAAAAATATTAATTTCAAATAGTCAAAAAACCCCACTGCTATAATACCTACTAAAAAGGGAATAACAAGCTCCACCATATAGTGTAAACTTTATATACCTACTTTTCACGGTATAGGAGGCGGGAGATAAACAAAGAACAACAAAATTTACACTCTCTCTCTCTCTAGAGCTCTTCAACCTATCGCAGTCCACTGCTGGACATAGGTCTCCCCCATTTTGGGCCAGATATCCCGGTCCTCCGCTTTTCTCATCCAGCTCCCACCAGCGACCTTCCGAAGTCGTCGGTCCATCGGCGGAGGGCGTCCTACGCTACGCTTGCCAAGACGCGGTCTCCACTCCAGAACTCGTCTGCTCCAACGGCAAATAAAATTAAATCCAAATTTACACTACATAAGTATATTATAGTTGAGGTTGTCTGGACGCACAGAGTATGCACTGCTTATTTGCATATATGGAGTCACGCCATTGATACTTAAGAACACATACACACGCTTGTAAAACATAAGCCTCCTGTAGCAGTCGGGTAATTTTTTTAAGGTGTGTTCGTACGACGTGTGTACACACAATTTCAGTTTGAAACCCCTTTAATATTTAAAAATAAAGTAAATATCCACGGATATTCGCACAGTGCCATCGAGCCCCAAACTAAGCATTAGTCTGTAATATGGATACTAAACAACGGATAAACATACTCATTTACTTTTTT
>PQWD01001403.1:13351-25925 GCA_019425675.1 Leucinodes orbonalis | reverse complement strand
TATTCTAAAACTTTGTCACCATTCATTATTAACCTTGGTTAATCAAATATTAGTTTTAGAACTTGCAAGGTTAAGTCCTTGGACGCCTTTGTTCGTGATTAAAAATCCTTTATCGATGATAAAGAAAGAATTTCGCTTGTGTCACCTAACTTTGTTGGCTTTGTACTAAGTCATGATTTTAAACACTATTTAGTAATCTAGGTATAAAGCTTACTCATTGGATGGTTAATTTACCAAATAACAATTTGCTATACAATTATAATTAACGGAATTCAATTTATCAATTTGTATTCATTGTTTTTCTTCAAAGTTATATTAAATTTATCCTTAAGTCCCATGTATTGGATTTAAGACCATTTGATCCAGCTATTTCAAAATTATTCCTCAATAAAACTAACACACATACGTTAAAACAAAAATATAAAGCCTGTATCGGAAAGCGTGGTCTATTAATTTTTTGAAGTGTTTTATACTGTTTTTCACTAAATTATACTTTTTTGCTGTTAAACAAAAATAAAGTATACGAAACACTGTTTTCAGAATGCCACAAACACTAGCATATGTTATACTTAAATGTAATGAATGCTGAGGAAAGAAATAGAGCATCTCTTCATTTATAAAATTAGTCCCAATTTATTTCTTAAGTTTAAAAAATATGTATTAAACAAGAAATATAATGTTTTTTTAAATACTGTTTAATAGTTTTACAGACCTGAATATACTTTTTTTCGGTAAAAAGTTGGCAAGCTATATCGTACTGTAATATTGTACATAAGGCTAAACAATTAGCACTGTTTCTAGAAACCGTACGAAGCAGAAGTTGGGATCTAAATATTCCGCATTTTACAAAACATATTGCTATGAAACAACTTTAAAACCTTTTAAAAACAAGCCTTTGTTTACATACGCATCAAAGGAAAAAAAAACTTTTACACTAAATCCTTACTACTAACTTTTAACGTCATTTCAAATTTAACACATATTACATGTCACAAACGCTCGTCCGAGATTTAAGTACTCGTATTTACATTCTAAGAATTAAAATTTAATAAGCACAAATTGAGTTGTATCATTCCACCCGAACAAACATAATATATGTTTAATAAAAGCTTGTAAAAAGTACTTTCGTCAGACCTGACTCGAATAAAGGAGTTAAATTTGATTATGGCATCGATTTGAATTTCGCTTTGGTGCAACTTCTTATTTTATACGAAAACCGTTAATTGCAAATTAATTGCCGAACCCTATTAATTAATTTTCACTCTTGATACCAAGACGCCTCTAAATGCTAGATAAAATTTCGACTATTCTGGATGTAAGTAGTAATTCAATAGGTTAAGAATTGATAAACTCTAATCCAGATCGATCCCATTGAGAACCTACCTAAAAATACTTAACTTTCAAAAAGCCATACGGAAATTCATCGTTGAAAAAAGGTACAAAGCCTTATAGCTAAAACGCCTTTTAGATGAATACAAAACCTTAAAGCTTAGTCTCAGAGGACGTCTTTGAGAATATCCAGCGACGAGCTTCAAGATAATGGCGCTTTGAGTGAATAAAGCATTCAAGGTGGCTTTCAAGTCGAGTCCATGTATTGTCAGTGCTTTTGATTTTAAGTTGGTAAAAAAAAACACAATTGTTCTTAACGCCATTGCAATAAAGATCTTGATTAAATTGAAAAACACATGGTCTAGTGTTTATATGTGATCTCCCTCATTTGCGCCAGATATCCCGTCCTCAGCTTTCTCATCCTCCCCACCAGCGACCTTTCGCAAGTCGTCAGTCCATCGGGCCGGAGGGCGTCCTACGTTACGCTTGCCGAGACGCGGTCTCCACTCCAGAACTCGTCCGCTCCAACGGCCATCGATTCAGCGACATACGTGATCAGCCCACTGCCACTTCAACTTGCTGATCCGGCGGGTTATGTCGGTAACTTTAGTTTTCTTACAGATTAAATCTTTTTTGATCTTATCTATATGAGAAACACCGAGCATAGTTCGCTCCATTGCGCGTTGAGTGACTTTGAACTATTGAACCAATCCCGCAGTCAGTGTTCATGTCTCAGCTGCGTTAATTTACACCACAGACATCCGAATAACAATTAGACTGGACAAGCGCCAAGTTTATAGGCAGTCCCAGTGTCGCAATTACTTTTCATTCTTACCTGTGAAAGAATTATATTTCTTGGTAAATTTTACTGATTCACTGCGATGATGGCATGTTCAATTGCACAGAATGGCATTTGAAAAAAAACGGTAATTTCTTCTAAAATTCGTGCGTCTTCATTCGTCTCACGGAGCGTAAACTATAGCCAGTGTATGCTCGTTGAGCATACATTTGTCGCACTTTTTAACGCGGCTTGCCCCATCTCCTGTATTGGGAAATCTGTGATTTACACGGTTAGGACGCATGTATAATATATATATATATATATATTTACAAAAAAGTAGTTTGAGGACTAGTTCATCATCATCATCAGCTCATTAAACGTCCCCACCGAGGGGCACGAGCCTACCCGTATGCGGTGATTAGGCCTTAGTCGTCCACGCGGGCCCAGTGCGGATTGGACGACTTCACACACAACCTTCGAATCTCTTCGCAGGCGTGCATGAAGATTTCCTCACGATGTTTTCCTTCACCGTAAGAGCGTCGGATAACGTACATATATTTTCGAAAATTCGAAAATACATTGGTACGTGTCGGGATTTGAACCTCAGCCCTCCCGGTGGGAAGGCGACAGTCCGACGCTCTCTAGCTAGAGGACTAGTTCGTTCATAGTTAATTAATCTGCTACGTAACGTAACTAAAACAAGCCATTACAAATAGTAAACCGGAACCTTTAGAAGAAGATTGCTTGGTTGTTAAGCTATTAAATGTTTTTTGATATAATTCCATGTGTTATAATAATTTAGGCATAATTACTTAATTCAAAACACATTTGATTGAAGTCGATTGTTTCAATTGAAGTGCAATCTTATATAACGTGTGGTTCCTATATTCTTTTTACCGATATAATGCTTAGCAGAAAGAAACACAATAAATTTATATTATATTCATGTTACAAAGTAACAGGATACAGGACTCTCACCTGATAGTAAGTGATACCGCCTGACATTACAGAGCGGCATTAAAAGATACCAACAACTGATAGACAGTTATTCTCCATCAATGCCGCACTGCGCCCGTCACCCGAGACAACAGATAGGTCGCTTATACCCAGTAATTGTACTAGCTACAGTGTCCTCATCCCGAAACACAAAAGTGCAAAACACTCCTATTTTACGGGACGATATCTGGCACTGCGGTGGTACCTACCTCAGTACGAGTCTCACCTTGTATACATCAAAATAGTATGTTCAACATTTTATATCATATATACCCAAGTAAACACTTTTTCTCTTTCCTCAACCTGTTGTCTCGGGTGACAGGCACAGAGCAGTGTTGACAGAAAAATGATGACTAGTTACTGTAATTAATTTCGCATTGAGCGCATGAACCGTCCCGTTCACTTATATAAAAGAAATTGATTTAAATATGAAAAGCGTGTACATTCTTGCTATAATTCGTAGAACTTGGCCCTAACCACTACGAGGTACCACATAACGCTATACCAATTGTAATCCGACCTATTTCTAACACTGTTTCTCATGGTGTACAAATTGCTCGCTTCCTTATTACAGTACCATAACAAGTTGCGGTAAACACCACATCAGAAATACGAATGAGTTTATCGGCTGAGTTAATTTTTACTTGTTTTTTTTTTTTCGGTAAAAAGCAAACTTATAAAAGACACCAGAGCGTCGGTGGCTCAATGGTGTGGACTGTTGCCTTCCAGGACGGTGCAGGTTAGAAATCCAATCACGTACCAATGTGTTTTAGAATATTAAAATTTCTTTCAACGAGCCTAAGGGTATCTCACATAGTAGGATTTTGACTTCGGCTTAGAGCGACGCGAGGAGGGCTAAGTAAACCTATACTAGCTTACCCTGTGCCCTGGTTGGCTTCAAATAAATATTAAAATTATATAAAACAAAATATGGGTGGTTTTTAATATATTAATAAAATCTTGTGAATTTAATGCTATATTAGGATAGGTCCCTGCAAAAAAAGCAACAAGGTACATAGATAGGTAGTAGGAAAATTTTAAAAACCTATTCTGTGTACTAAATATATAATTTTCAAAACACAAACGTGGTATTTTTACGTATAAGGATAAATTAATGGTTTGTATATGAAAATATGTAGCTTAAAGCGTCACCTATACAAAGTACCTTGAATTAAAACCTTACTATAAAGCGTTACTATACGTCTGCTTTCATGTTCTACTTTTGCTTGACCCACAAGTTCCTTTGTACACCGATAGGTGGCGGTAAATTATAAAAATAGGAAACATACTATGAAAACTTCCACGGGCGAGTCCAACTCGCACTTGGCTAATTTTTTTATCATAGTTTCTTAGCAGATTTCGATTCAACGACCTGTTGTCATAGAGCGATCTAAATCCGAAACTGTTACCAATAGAACACTTAGGCAGTCAACCTATGCAATAGAACACTTAGGCAGTCATCCTATGCAATAAAATAGTAGGTAGAGTCTTTTCTATTAAAAATAAACCATTTGATGTAGCGGTTACGACGTCGGCAACTACACCAAAGGTTCCTGGTTCGATCCCCGGGCAGTATAAACATTTGTGTTGAACATGTATATATGAAGTATGTTATCAGTTGTTTATTACCCGTAATATAATAATAAACAAAGGTTCCTTAAAATTAATAGTGATTCGATAGTGACTGCATAAGTATTAAACTGTGTCGCAGTCAGTAACGCCCACCCCACATATGACGCGTTTTAACTTGGGACTAGATGACGCTGTGTGAATGTCGGTGATATTTATATATTCTGAATATTCTATGCTTTTGTTTGCTAACTCCCCCTCCCTCCCTTGAGTTTACGCATTAACTTATACATCTATATATACTGTCGACGACAAAATTACATTACAGAGTTTTAACTTGTTACTTTTATTAAATTCACCGATGTTTGTCGAATCGTTCATGCCGATAGAATGTTTTTCAATGAGTTTTTCCGCAAGAAGCCGTTTAACTTAGCGATTTCCTCTTTTCAATGTTAATATTAAGTTGTGTTTGGTTTTTTAGTTAAGTTAATGGAAGTTAGTTGATTTATAGAAGCAACTATTATTTAATTATTTATTGCACTTAACACAAGAAACAAAACAAATAAAAGGTAACCAAGTAGGTATAATGGGCGGCCCTATCGCACAGTGCAATTTCTTCCAGGCAACCATAATCCAAAAAACCAAACCAAACAGGCAAATTATTATTTCACAACTAGCTTTTGCGTGCGACTTCGTCCGCGTGGAATAGTTACTTTGGCCTAACGCTCTCTTTAACCCGCTACTTCGTTCATATAGGTGAGTTAAAACTGCGATATCTCGTAAGATATTCATTTAAGTTGAATGATGTAAAGGGCAAAGCTATCTAACATTAATGGAATTATTCAAGTCGGACCAGTAGTTCCTGAGATTAGCGCGTTCAAACAAACAATCAAACAAACAAACTCTTCAGCTTTATAATATTAGTATAGATTTAATCATGTTGTGTACTACGAGTACATCCAAGGTTCCTTTGATATTTTACCAACATTTTTATTTAGTTGCAAAGTTAATGGAAGTTAGTTGATTAATACAAGCAATTATTATTTCTTTGTTTTGACAAACTATGCGATGTTACATCCAAGGTTCTGGGTAGGTTCTGGTAGAGTTCTCTATTCCCAGTACAAATAAATATTTGATATTTTAATTACTTTATAATTTGAATTTTCCTTGAAGTTATTATTTTTTTGTACGCTGGCTGGCTGGACGCCACGACAAATATCATATATTACATACATAGTATAGGAATTTCATATAACTATACATATATCTTATGAACTTATTGGAACAGTCAATCGTCCATAAGACTTGTATCGGAGTATATTTTTATTACTACTCAATGAAAGTCCAGCAATCCAATGTTGCCAGATTTCGGTACCATAACGACCACAGCAGGCGGCCATCTTGAGTGTGACGTAACTACGCAAGTTTCCACATCAATCCTTTTATTGGACAGTCTAGTGGGTTACCAGTGTTTAAATAATTTTATGGATATTCTTTTGAATGAACATATGAATACTTCTTGCTTACAGGTGACTTAGGAAATATTAAAGCTTATTATAGACATAATTTGTACTTCAAATTGTAATTCAACAAAACTGTATTAGTGCTGTAGGTATTCTGAATTAAATAAAATAAATAATAATATATTAAAACCTTTGACTAAGCACTTTAAAGTTGTTAGCGATCTCTTCTAACTATCGCTTGAATTCTTGTTAAATAAAGGTGAAGTAGGTATAGTGCAAGTATAGTGATTATAAAATAAAAATAGCAGACGCCCTATCTATCTGGTTTAACGGTTCATACGTCAACTACTGCTCGTATGCCAAGGCTTTCGGGATCGGTAAACGTGCACTTCAAAAATGTTTAATATTATCAGTTGTTTAATGCCATAGTATTTACAAGCTCTTTGCTTTATTTAGGGCTTCAAGGAGTCTTTGAGGAGATTAAACGTGTTGGGTGGTCCCAGCACGATGGCCTAATGTGCATTGGACTACTAATGGAAAAGACTGCATCCTAAGATTGTTACTCAAAACGAGGGCTTGACGTACACGCCGAAGACAAGACGCATTTATCTTTAAAGACAATTAGGTGAATCAGCCTGCGATGTACTTACCAAACAAGTGACTTTTACTATTCAGTCTTCCCGCAGGGTTCAAACCCACGACTCAAATCAATAGATCGTGGAGGCTTAAAATTCATTTTTTTAACCAATATGTCCCAAGATTCTGCATGCAAATATTGGACTTATACCGCTGGCCCTTGGACAGATGGTTCCAAATAATAGGCGGAAGCGGGTTCGTATAATAGCTTAAATTAGGTCAATTCTTTTTAAAAATCCCATCAAATATAATTTTAAAAAAATACTGAGGAATTGAAAAAAATTGCTGGTAAAGTCCAGATGAGGAATGCTAACACCGGAAATTCGACGTAAAATGAGGTACACTTATATGCCTTGTATGCAGTGGACTGCAATACGCTAAGGAGCGAGACCGTGTTATTTTTTTTTATTGGGTGATATACATCATATTTCTATAGTGCTTTAAAAAAACGATATTTCGTCCGTCGAATAAACGAGATTACCGGAATCTCTTAATTCTACCTTCTCCTCCTCATATATATTTTTGATTATTCCTTATTATAAGTTTGCAAAGCGCTCGTTGCTTTTTCGGAGTTACGAGTGCTGAATTACGAGTTCTGAGTTACGCGTGCTGAGTAACTAGTTATTAGTAACAATCCCTGAGTTAAGAGATCTGATTTACAAATCCTGAGTTACGTCCTGAGTTAAGAGTTATTATTAACGAAACCGGAGTTACAAGTTCTAAGTTACGAGTTCTGAGTAACGAGTCCTGAGTTAAGATTACTAATTTACGAATCCTGAGTAACGAATTCTGTGAAATTAGTCGTGAATGAAGATATTTGATTTACGAATCCTGAGTTACGAGATTTTAGTAATAATAAATTAATATTACAAATGAAATGAAAATTACGTATATCCAGAACCAACCATCCGCTTCTAACTCAGACCGTAAACAGAAGTCATAGATACGAAAGTCGTAAAACACATCAGGCCTGGTTGGCAATAAAACGCAGATTCCTAAAGAACTCTATATTGCATAAATCGCGTTGGCTTTTATTCTTTTAGGAGAGACTCTTCAAACTTCGCTAACACGAGGGTCTAGTGAGCGGATATTCGGGGTAGGGCTGAATAAGCGAAACAGATAGGGTATTTTAGGGTCCGGGAGTATAAACAGTTCTTTTTGTATGAAGTTCTCGGTGGAACTAGACGGAGTTATATGACTGCTTGATTGGTTTACAAGTTCAGTCACTCAACGCACAATGGAGCGAGCTATGCTCGGGGTCTTTCTTAAGGATCAGAAATTATTTTGTCCTTAAGAGAACTAAAGTTACGGATATAGCTCGCCGGATCAGCTAGTTGAAGTGGCAGTGGGCTGGTCACATATATCGCAGAACCGGTGGCTGTTGGAGAAGACGAGTTCTGGAGTTGAAGACTGAAGGACGATGACCGACGACTTGCGAAAGGTCGCTGGTGGAGGCTGGATGAGAAAACAGAGGACCGGGATATCTCGCGCATCATTTCTGATCTTATCCCTAAGAGAGACCCTAAGCATGGCTGGATCCATTACGCGTTGAGTGACTTATAACTTGAATAAATGACTATCTACGGCTTTTACTTTCCTTCTACTTCAGTCATGGTCAGGCGTATCATCTACTACCCTGTGAGCGAACAGATTGTCCTGTTCACTTAATAATATTAAAAGCTTCTGTTATACCTAAATGTCACGACTATTGTAAGGTCACTGACTGGACACTGCAAGTTGAAAAGTCATCTTCACAAGATGAAGTTAAGTGACTCAGACACTTGCAGATTCTGCGCAGAAGAGAGAGAGACACCGATGCATCTTCTTTGCAATTGTGGTCTTCTACAACAGAAGCGAAATATCCACTTGGGCAACCTTTTATGCCCAAGTGACATCAAATATATAAAGTTGGGCAAGATTCTGTGTTTCCTGAAAAGTGCCCAACTTTTAGACGAACTCTAAAAAGGGGAGCGAGTCACTAAAGATGTTTTAATTCGAGGTGACTACAGTCTGTAAAAGCCTGAATAGTCCCCGAAAACCCAATAATAATAATAATAATAATATACCTAGATGTAGGCAACAAATAAGATCTCTAGTTAAACAACAAAGCAGTGGTATCCAGGCCATCCTGGCTGTACAATAAGGCCAATTTACTGCCACTAAAAGCCTTCAGCCGCGAAAAGTGTTTCATTGTATGTACTATTTGCACCTCCTAAAGGCTGATTTACACCAAGTAAAATAAGACTTTTGTTTGAACTACCAGTCTATGTGTCTCAATAAAGACTTAACCTACCACTAGTGTTGCCAGGTTCGGTTTATTTTAAATCGGTACACGAGGCCAAAAAACAGGTTTTAAGGTTGCAGGTCGGGACAGTCAGGTCATTTAGGCTGTAATGTTCGAACTAAAATAGGAAAAATCGCACATAGCGACGTTTTCCCGCTGGATCCGAACCCGGTCCGATCAAACTCAAAAATATAGAAATACATTATTAAAAGACAGTTTCAAATCGTCAAAAAAGAAGTTATTTTTAATGAATCTATAGCCGGTTCGGAGGGTTGTTATCTACCGAGCAATCTAAGACTCCAGCAAAAAACTCGTATAGTTACTCTTTTCAAAAAATGGTTTTACATAGTTCTCGTGTCATGTATCATTTATATAATCAATAAATAAAGAAAAATTACATGGTAAAATTCTTTTTTTAAGGGTTAAATTATCACTTTAAACTTGTGTAAGGGATCATCGACAATATTTTGTTGTACTTTTATCAAAATGTTTTATACAATGCTGTGTCCACTAGACTACGGAGGCATTTTAATATAGCAAAGCGTTAAAATACTCGTAGTATTCAAATATTGTTAGAATGTCTGATCCTTTAGATACACTATCGTGTAAACTCACCACTAAATAAACCCTAGAAAGAAAGCTGCATCCATTCAGTTGAATTTATCGTGCCAATGAAACCACGGCTTCCGGAACACCTATAAACATTACCTTGTTGTGGCTATAAGTTTTACTATGTAGCGGCTAACAGCTGCTTATTATTGATACATATTATACATGGAAAACACCCAAACCATTACAATCAGACATGTTCATGCACACAAATGTTTGTACTGTCCGGGATCGAATCCGGAACCCTTGGTGTAAGATCCGACGCCTCAACCATTACACTAAATGAGTCGTAAAAATGAAAAAGAAAGATAATTCAGTGTTTGGAAGAGGACCTTAAGCTGTCCGGGCTACAATCTTAGTATGGCAGTCGTTACTACCAATCTGCATTGGGGCCCGCGTGATAGATTACGGCCAAATCACCTCGGCTATGCTGTACGGGGAGGCCTGTGCTCTGCAGTGTGTCGTTATAGGCTGAAGATCATAATAATGATCATAAGTCTGATTTATACAAACAAACATGTTGACACTCAAAAACGATTGATATGATTTTGTCCCATTCGGTGTCGAGACCCTTGGTCCGTAGGGCCTTAGCGCTATTAGGCTTTTTAAAGAAATTACTAAACGATTAGTCGACATCACTCGAGACCGGAGATCTGGTAGCTACCTCAAAGAATTAGTTTAGCGATTCAATGGGGTAACGCTGCCAGTATCTTCGGAACTTTACCTGAGGGGAGTACTTTTAATTATTTTATTAAGTTATAGTTTTTTATATTGTATGTTTGTTAAGTTTCTATGGAATAAAGTAAAACGTTTGCACATCACGCATATCGAATCCAGAACCCTGTAGTAGTTATAAACCGTTACACTACTTAAGTCGTCAAATTACGACTCAACTCATAATGTTAGTACAACCAATTTCAAGCAATTAACCGAGGGCACAACTTGACGGTATTGGAAAGGCGTCAGTACCCATAAACTCACCCTTAATTACCAATTCGACGAGTGTTCTCTTAACAACCCATTCGGAATTATTAGAAAAGTCCGTTACAGTTTATTTCTATATATACACTTATTTCGCATTTCTGTCGGTATGTAATTCTATGAAAACAAATGAATAATCAGATAAGTTAGTTGTATTGTACATATAATACCCCCATTTTGTGAATTTAGATTGTTAGGGTATGTAAGTCTATGTTGTTGAATAAATGAACATTATTTTTATGAAATCTTGTACCGTAAAATTAAAGTAAATTCGTGCGAATTTTCCTAGTTTGTAACGGATATTGCTGGCTAAACTAGGCGTTAGACTCGGTACACGGTCACCGCTGTGCCACTGCTGAACATAAATAAATATTACATACATATATAATATTAATTAATAATTATTATATAAATATATATACATATTATATATATATATTTGTAAATGTATACATATTATACATAGAAAACATCCAGGCCATTACAAACAGACATGTCCATGCACACAAATATTTGAACTGACCGGGGATCGAATCTGGAACCCTTGGTGTTGCAGCCGACGTCTCAACCGCTACACCAAATAGGCCACCCCTAATGAGTGCCAGCCCGGTCCTGAGCAGCCTGCCTCCAACACACCCAGACACCTTCCTCAAATCGTCGGTTCATCGGGCCGCCGGACACCTCACGCTGAGCTTAACTAAGTGAAGTTGCTTTTCTTTCGAAAGGACTTATCGCTATTGGTCGCAGGTGGCTTTTACAGTTTCACCGAAGAAGTGGCAAGTGTAGATAGCTCTCAATCCTTACAACGAGTCTTGAGCGCGTCCCTGAGTGGAACTAGAACCCGTAATGTCCTAAAATTACGGGGTGGGCACGGATAACTTAGTATATGGGGAGGGAAGCGGCCCAGCACACGCCGAATACACGAATATGGACTGAGCGAATCTACGGGGAATCGCGATGATGACCCCGAGAACTATATGAGAGTTCAAAAATACGACGAATTACTTCGACAAAAGGTAGGTAGTGCCCTTGCGCTTCGCTTGGCTCGTCTTGGCAATATTAAAAATAATATAATTTTTTATCAAGCTGTACGAGCCAACTCGTACATTTTTATATTATTCATTTGTCAGCTGCGACTGACCTACATTTAATTTAATTTTACGTTAATGTTTCATTATACAAATCAGTGTAAGTAAATCACTCGGCAAGTACATACGCGTTTCATTTAGCCCAACAGGGATCTATCACCACGGCGGTGTAACTTGTCTGAGTGATTTACTTACACTGA
This sequence comes from Leucinodes orbonalis, assembly GCA_019425675.1. Classification (NCBI taxonomy): domain Eukaryota; kingdom Metazoa; phylum Arthropoda; class Insecta; order Lepidoptera; family Crambidae; genus Leucinodes; species Leucinodes orbonalis. The sequence goes on along the minus strand of PQWD01001403.1, from coordinate 13,989 downwards.
TTTGTATAATGAAACATTAACGTAAAATTAAATTAAATGTAGGTCAGTCGCAGCTGACAAATGAATAATATAAAAATGTACGAGTTGGCTCGTACACAAGCAGAGCCGTCAAAAAAACTAGTCAAACAATAACCTCCAAATAATTCCACCGATATAACAAAATTTATTACAACATAAACAAAACTGAGTCGCAAAACGAAAATTACAGGGGTTTTTACAGCTTTTAAAGCTACCGACACCCAAAATAGGGCGTAAAGATGATTTTATTACTCCCAGGTAATATTAAAATGGAAACTGTAGGTTATGAGATATTCTGCAGACGAGGTAGGCAAGTTTGGCAGTAGGCTACGAGTATAAGTGTGTTGGATTATTTGGATATAGTCTGCATTATGGGTACTAAACAACGGATAAACATACTTATTTACCTTTTTTTGTAAATACATACATACTAAATATTGAAAACACCCAAACTATTACAAACAGACAAGTTCATGCACACAAATGTTTGTACTGCCCGTGGATGGAACTCCGAACCCTGGGTGTAGCAGCCGACGTCTCAACCGCTACACCCAAAGGGTCGTCGAAACCTATAGTATAGGCCTTAGTCGTCCACGCGGGCCCAGTGCGGATTGGCCGAC
>PQWD01001403.1:0-10756 GCA_019425675.1 Leucinodes orbonalis | reverse complement strand
GATAATGATGCTTTCCTAAATCGAGGTGATTGTTTAATTTGTGCATCAGTCGGCTCGATGGAAGCGGCTAATGCATTTGGTTACAAATTAAACTTCGGGTCATTGTGCCAGCGTAGTAAGTAAGTGGTGAGAAATTAAAAATAAAGCTAAAAATACCTAATACACAATAAGTTAAAGTTCTCTTATATGAATAAAAACTTATTAAGTCCAGCGCTCCATATGAAAACTTATCTAAACACTCCCGCTAGCATGAGTACTTATGATTAAAAAAGAATATTACAAGAAAAACTAAGTCTAGTAAGTTTTTCCATCACAACTCTAGAACTTCAGCGTGCCTGTATAGGGTTTCGTAATTTATTCTTAATACATTTTATAATGTCTTTATTTTATCAACACGTGAAACGTATAGAAACTCCTTCACGGTGTTATTAAGACCGTGAATAGGCATGATGACTGGGTCTTGAAATCGTAAGAACTATTTCATATTATTACAAATCTGGGTTAAATATAACGATGTGCTTACTCTCAGCTCGAAAACTTATGTTTTATGAATTTTATTAGTCTTCAAAGTTTTTGGGCAAGTCTATTTTTAAAGTACATTAATTGTCAAAAATTTGTTAACAAAAGGTTAACACATACAATTTAAAGCAACTTTTGCTATGAAACCGTTTTAGTAAATGCAACATTTAATATAGTTGTAGTACAAAATTCACAAACTATGCGTACTAATTACTGATGTGTATTTTTTCATGAAGCGTTTTTGGGAAAGTCCATTATTGTGTTTTTAGAATTGGGAAATCTCTGTGAGTTTTAATGTTAACGGAGTAATTTTTTTACCAATGTTTCTATTATTGTGTCATCATCCCTATTACAATACGCAGCATAAGGAGATTGCCCGGATAAGATTTATTTATTTAGTTGAGTTGCATAACATATATATTTCATTAGATCTTACATTATTGGGTTGTGAACATATGGACCCTGAAAGGGCGTCGCAATTTTACATTACCATAAAATTGTAATGAATTTACTCATTTAATTCAGTCAATAACAAATCAATATCATATCAGAATAGAAAAAAAAGATTTATTAAATTAACAATAATAGTAAGTCAAAATAAAATATATTAAAAAAATATTTCAATATGACTAAAAAAATATGTTTGTTAATATAATGTACAATTTGTCCAACCAAGAAATAACATGTCTCAATAAAAATAAAATAATTTCGAAATAAAAATGACAAATTAATTAAAATTGATATATAATAAAATTTACAATCGAACACAAACTACTTGTATACAGACTGACATTTACCAGATTCAAAGTTTATGCTTTGAAGTCGGCCAACACCCAGGTAAAGGGCACGCTCATGCCCCTCGGTGGGGACCACAGACATCCGAATATACAATTAGACTGGACAAGCCGCCAAGTTTATAGGCAGTCCCAGTGTCGCAATTTCTTTTCGGTTCTTACCTGTGAAAAGTTATATATTTCTTGGTAAATTTACCGATTCATTGCGATGATGGCATGTTACAATTGCACAGGATGGCATTTTGGGAAAAAAACAGTAATTTCTTCTAATATTCGTGCGTCTTGACTCGTCTCACAGAGCGTAAACTGGCAGCCAGTGTATGCTCGTTGAGCTTACATTTGTCGCACTTAAAAACGCGGCTTGCCCCATCTCCTGTATTAGGAAATCTGTGGTGGGGACGTTTAAAGCCTACGATAATGAAATGACTAGAAATCTACTTGGTGGTAGATTCGATACTGAGCCGTCTACCGTACCGCTGCAGTGCCAGATATCGTCCCGTGAAATTAGTGCTATGCATTTTTCGGTAATAGGGTACTGTAGCTAGTGAAATTACCGTGTATAAAAGACCTTATATCTGTTGTCTCGGGTGACGGGCGCAGTGCGGCATTGATGGTAAAAACTGTTTTTTTAGTTGTTGGTCTCTTTAAATGCCGACTTTTATGGTCAGGTGTATAACTTACCATCAGGTAAGCGTCCTAATCGTTCTGTACACTTAAAAAGTAAAAAAAATAAGACCATTAATTTTAATTTACTGAATCAAATATAGCGTACTCGCTATATTTGAAGCCTATGCGATTAGATTTGAAATGAAGACTTTTGCAATAGTCAACCATTTTAGAAAGATTCATTTTGCGACGATGATATTCTGTATATATAAAGGTAGATCCGCCATCAGTGCCTCAAAAACGAACCGCTGAAGAGAGTACAGTTTGTACAATTTTGTTTTGGTAAATGTACGCTTTTTCGAAATATGTGTATGTGTGCTGTCGCTGCATATCATACTCGTAGCATATCAAGAATCTATACTTTTTTACATCATTGTTTTGAAAACAATGAGGTTGGTTACATAATGAGTTCTTTTTGTAAACTTCACTAACATTAAGCCTCTATTATGTAATTGTTTTTTGTTCCAAATAAAAAGAAAAAATGCATATATACATAGAAATTGCCAACCCTAATAGTATTTACTTTTAGGTAGATAAGTTGACGACGACCTTCCAGTGTAAAGCTCAGTTGAATAGCCCCTAAAGACGCTATTAAGCTCATTTTAAATTAATTAGTTGTTTGATATTCAATTATCTAACATTGAAAAAATAAAAGCTAATTACTTTTATATTAGCTGGAAAACTGAAACTTATAAATAAATTCTAAAAAACAGGTCTAAGTTAATAAGTTCTTTTGACTTTTGGACTGGGTTTTTATTTATAATCTATTCGCACACGTGATTGTCAAATTATTATTTATTTTATAAATATTTATTAATTTTTATTTTTTAGTTTTTTATAGCTTTGTCATTTTTAGTTTTATGACTGTTCTTCCAGGGATTCCCTGAAAAACAGCGTCCTGGCATGCTTGTAGCGTGCTAGGACAAATGCGGAGTGAGGTCCTATTTGGCATTTATTTGTATTCATTCTTTTTTTTATATTGTATTTTGTATGGTTTTTTTCAATTAAAGTATTTCTTTCGGGATATGGACTGCCAGCTTACTCACTTGGCGGTATGTCTGACCATGACAGAGTAGTATCGTTAGGAAACCAATTCCTTTTTTTTCTATTTTGCTTGGTACTAGCAATGATGTAAAAATGTATAGATTCGTGATATGCTCACAAAACAATAAAAAAAAGTGTTCCGGATGCAGTGGCAGCACACATACCCACATTTCGAATTTCGAACACATTTACCTAAACAAAAGAGTACGAACTGTACTCTCTTCGACGGTTTGTTTTTGAGGCACGGATGGCGTATCTACCTTTATATATACAGAATATCATTGGGTACTAGCAATCTGTCTTTAACATTTAGCTGTTACTTTTGCTTATTTAATACTGTGAATTTCAGCTTTATATGCTTGGGAAGAGGTTCATTGACTTCTTTTCTCTATGTTCAGAGAATCTAATTGAAAGATTACGAATACTATTTCTTTTTAGTATTGTGTAGCTTTAGTTTAGCAGCTAGAGCATTAATATGTAAACGATTACTGTAAAGCAATTTTATTATCAGTAAGCAGCGCCTTGAGACCGTCACCCGAGATGACAGATGCTAAGTCTGTTATACCCAGTAATTTTACGGACTATTGTGTCCTCTCAAAACAAACAATTTCATTACGCTCTTATTCCACGCGATAATAACTGGCACTACCTACATTTATAATGATATTTTTTAAATGTATGATAGGTTTACTTTTCAGCACAGACTATCCTAGTGGAAGAGACGTGCTCTACGATAGAGCTTGCCTAGAAAAAGCCTATTCGCTTGTGCCACCGGGTTATATGTAGCTGGAAACAGACGAAGGCATATCATTCCATTCATTTGCTGTAAGCATAATGAAATTAGACGCGAAACGCTTAGTCCGAATATGAGGACGTCAACTACAAACGGATAAAATTTTGCAGTTCGCCTTGTTTTGTGTTATTACAAACACATTGGTTCTCTTTCAAAAACAATCTCTTCATTCTGGTTTCGGCTAGAACAATTCATCAATTCTATTGTTCAGGTCTAATAAACTAATGAAATGTGTATCAGGCATTATACACTACGGGATATGAGACTCGATCCTGTTCAAAACAGCACAAAGTACGTTTCATTTGTCAGACAGGTCTGGGGTATACTGAGGACATTTGGTCATCTTTTAAATGCGAAAACTTAGAACAGAACAGAACTTCACTTCAAATGCTATCAGAATCTTTTAGCTTTTGCTTGCTAGAAAGACCATTGCTTTTCGGTTACTTGAGGATCTCATATATTAATGTTAACCCGGCGTCATTGTGGTAGGAAACAGTTACATGGACGTTGAGGTGGGTCAATTTTACCCATATATTTAATACATGGTATTATATAGCTTATAAGTAATTTTAAACTGTGTTATTATATCAGTAAGAGGGTATTCTGGTTGTGATAATGCAAACGAAAAATTATAATTAAGTAATGCTTTATTAAGTTCCATCTACTTTTATATAACTTACCAAAAGGGTACAAAATTAAGATCTCTTACGTTTTCATAAAATTCCTATAGAAATAACGTAACTTTTCGGTTATTTTGACACTTTAACCGCATAGCTCGCAGCGCAGTTGCTATCGAATTGATTTCTCTTCGAAAACATTTAGAGCATAGTATTGGTGACAGCTACTGAGCAGAAGAGCAACGTCTCGCGCGTACTTTAAAAAATATTAGAAATTCTAAACTAAGCGGGTCATTTTGACCCAACCTCAATGACGCCTGGGTTAAATAAACATCGAGGTGACGATAGAGTCTTCTCAAATTCAGGTCGCTGGTGGAGTCTGGATAATTCAAGTGGAGGACCGGGATATCTGGCGCTAAATGGGGGAGACCAATATCCTGCAGTGTACTGCGTTATGTTGAAGAGAATAGAGTTTATTGAGAAACCTCGAGTATAAAACTCTCTCTCTCGAAACGTTCTTGGACTATAAAAACTAGACAATGACAAATTGCGGAATCATTTTCATACGGGCTATTACAAAGTTACCATTTTTTATACTATGGGGGTAAACGAGTAAACGGATCTGTTGGCCGCCCATGTACATTTGCGATACCAGTAGGCACAATTTTTTTAAGTTAAAGTGTACAGGACGGTCAAGATGCTCTCCTTATGTTAGGTGGTACGTCTAACCATAACAGTGCGGTATTGAACAAAACCAACAACTGATAGACAGTGTTTCTTCTTAGTCAATGCCGCAATGCACGCGATATAAGAGGTAACAGATGTGATCTCACTCCGCTCCGCTCCGCACTGCAAAGAAAGAAAAAAGTATTTATTTGGTGCAATACAAATTAGAACATGTTGTTCCTTAAAAATATATTAAAAATATATATAATGCTACCAAAACGGTGGCCACTCAGCTAATGCCAACACAGTTTTGTCAAGGCGCTGTTTTGCAGTGGAACCAAAGAGAACTCATTGGTTATATATATATATATATATATATATATATATATATATATATATATATATATATATATATAGGAGATAATATATATATATAAGTAATAAGTATATATAAAAGAAGAAGACTTCCATAAATATAGGTAGTGAGGATGATATTTGAGAATATTGAATTCAATAAAGCATAGTCCAACAGTGCACTGGATGTGCTACAAACCTACTGGTATGCAGCAAAGTGCTCTATTGTAGAGTATCGGCCAGCCAGCCTGCGGCACTGACGATAAGCTGCTGATTGTCATTCTAGATGTGGCAATTCGAATATTGTCATTAATTATCCTCTTAGAATCGATCAGGAATTTCTGGCGAAATGACCAATATTATAACGCTACAATGCCTCTTTTATATAATTATATAGGATTCGATGTAAGAATAATCATCACGGGGGTTTGATTTTTTATGTTGCAATATGTAATTGATAAATAGTAGTAACTTTATTTCAAAATCAGTGTTTCGAAAAATGTAATCTCAAAATTTGTGTATCGTGTTATCGATATAATATCCTCATTTGCTCAACAAACGTCCCCACCGAGGGGCACGAGCCTACCCGTATAGGGTGTTTAGTCCTTAGTCGTCTACGCGGGCCCAGTGCAGATTGGAGATTGGATACTATATTGGATTCTAATTATGTACGATCTTATTGTAACCAAGTTCTGGCAAATAAATAATTTTGTATTATTATTAATGTGCAGGACGGTCAGGACGCTTACCTGACTGTAAGTGTTGTGGCTAACTATGACAGAGCGGCATTGATTCAGAACCAACAACTGATAAAGCATTCTCTTCTAATGCAGCTCTGCGCCTGACCGTCACCCCAGACAACAGATGTTAGGTCTCTTATACCAGTGATTTAGCTACAGCGCCCTCATCCTGAAACACGAAAGTGCATAGCATTCTTATTGGGCCGAGATAGCACTACCTAGGCGACTCAGTATTGAGTCTACCACCACGTAAACGTAATCAAGTGCAAAAACTATTAAAAATAAGTACTTATAAGAACTCATTTCCAAAATTGTCTACGAAAAATACGTCGCACAAATGAAACAATTTCCAATAACAAAGGATTGCTCCATAAGCTTCGAATTACAATATCAAATTCTGAGGTACGGTGACCGGTTCGTATATTAAACCTCCAAAAACCTGATTCAGGCCTTTTCTAGATCTAATGCGTACCTCCTCGTCATTATGAAAGGTTCTATTCAGTGGACCCTGCACAAAGCCCTTTCAAACCTAAGTCAAGATACTGCTGAGGGAAATCTCATAAATTTATTTTACAGTACGAGAGGTCTTGAGAAGGAAATTATATTTTTAATGGAAGGTATTTTTATATTTTCTCCGGACGGATTTTTCCAATCCATAAATCCAGATTGGGCCAGCGTGGTGGGTTGCGGCGGTTTTTCCATAGCGATACTGTTTGGAAGGCCTGTGCCATGCAGTGGGCCGTTATAGACTGATGATGAGAATGTTCGTTGTTAGCCACGCTAAAGGAAATAAATTAGAGGATAAAAAGGAAAAACCTGGACTACATTGACTTTAACTTTTGAAATAGAATCACAACCCATTAACCAATTTCGTGGGCCCAATAAGGATTGGTGGGTGCTTACAACTATCAGCTCAATCAACGGCCCCACAGAGGGGCACGAACCTACCCGTATAGTGTATAGGCCGTAGTGGTCCACGCGGCTGACTTCACGCACAGTGTATGAATCTCTTCGCAGGCTTGCCCAGCGTGTTAAGAGCGTCAGATAAATGTACATTTAAATCGTTAATAGAAAAATACATAGGTACGTGGCGGGATTTGAACCTGTCCCCTTCAGATAATCACTAATTATCAACTCTCATTTATAAATTCTCCAGATCGCAAATTAATACGTCAGTACAGGTACTATTATTAAATTCGTATTGTGACATAAGTACTATAGAACAGGGGCCCACTAGGAATAAAATCTAGACCGTTTCAGTCCGACCTAGTTGGCATCGGATTCCCGGAAACCACAATTAACCGATTACTAGTAGGGGTGTGTAGGATTTTTTATTTGCTTAGTTTCATAGTCAAAGTTGAAAGTCATAATTCATTATTTTAATTGATGCGCAAAATAAGGATTTAATATGTATCCCACCAAAAACATCCTGTAAAAATCTAGCCAAGTCTCGATGGAGCTGCTTGATGAACTCTAAAAACTAATGAAATCAAGACAAAGACGTGCCAAGTTAATTCCTTACTGCGATTACTTTATTATTATGGTTAATGTTGTGTGACTTGGCCGTTGAAGAAGTTGGCTGAAGTTGGCTAGCGGAAGCCTGGTTTTGAAGTATACAAAACCAGGTGCTCCATGACACCATTGCACCAATCTGTCGGCTGAACGCTACCCATTGACGATAAAATTTGCCACTTGGAAAACTGGTGATTCAATAACCAGTCGATTGTAGGTTTGATAAAGACACTAACGTATAAAGAATGTTCAACGCTAAGTCACACACATTAACCATAATAATAAAGTAATCGCAGTAAGGACTCCTCTTCACGGCGGACCGGCGATCCCTTAAGGCAAATGACTCTTCTACCCGCCCCCATAACCAGGTCAAACTTAAGTACACGGCTTGCATACGTGAAAACAATGTATGGTCTAAATGTTTATAAATAAAGATCTGCAAAGCACACATTGAAAAGTTAAAATTTATTATAAACAACAATAAACATTAGTTACAAGAAAATCCTTAACATTCATGAGAGTTGGACATATTTTAAAGTTCCCTCATTTGCCGAAGTAAGTCTGAATAGTCGTGTAATTGTTCAGGGTGGAAAAACTCAAGGAATCTCAGTACTGCGTCCATTAACGTAGGCCTGAAAGAGGGATGCACAAAAGAACTCCAAAATAACGTTTAACGCGCATTGTACTACGGACCATTTAATTTCGTTCAGATTGTATTCTGACCGGCGAGTAATGGCAGTACAGTTATTTAATTAATTTATTTCTTCTCTCTCTCTCTCAACCTATTGCAGTCCACTGCTGACATAGGTCTCCCCATTTTGCGCCAGACATCCCGGTCCCCGTCTTTCTCATCAGGTTCCACCAGCGACCTTTCGCAAGTCGTCGGTCAACTCGACTCCAAGCATAGCTCGCTCCATTGCGCGTTGAGTAACTAAACTTGTGAACCAATTCCGCAGTCAGAGCCCATGTCTCAGCTGCGTATGTTAGTACAGGTAGGACGCATTGCTCAAAGACTTTCGTCTTTAAGCATTGCGGAATAGTTGACGTTAGGCATGACGTAGCTTACCGTAGTTTTTTTAACATTAGCAAATCAGGTACGTTTTGTACATTTTATTTATTTATTTATACACACATAAATAATTATAGTGAATAATATCAATTGAAAGAAAGTACTGATGTACTGCTTATTCCAAATATAATTTCTTTCAGCGGTCCTAAAAAAGGAAATGTATTACTTAAAGGCACATTAAGTATGCATTTATGCTTAAGTATACTTTGATATCTTTTACCAAAATACTCATATTAATACCTCAATGTATTCATTATATATTGTAGTATATACTACATACATAAACTTATACTAGTTATTATATCTAAAAAACTTTTTAAAAGCACCGGTGATTTATTGGTGTGAACTGTTCCTTCCCATTTTTTATTTTTTTTATTTTTACGTCAACGGAATGGTCAGCTTCCTCATCTGGTGGTAAGTAATACGCCTTACCACGGCATAAACAGTATTGAAGGAATTTAATAACAGTACACAGTTATTTTTGCCAACACCGCCTACGCCGTCCGAAACGACAGATGTTACATAGGTCTCTCATACTTGATAATTCTTCGAAATTATGGTACGTTTATCCGACGCTCTTATGGTGAAGGAAAACATCGTGAGGAACCTGCGTTATCTCTTAGCGTTCCTTTATAGAATTACAGCTTTAATAAGCTGACGAAATTGTTAATTATCTACATTACACAATGCGTGTCCGGTCAGAGCATAACGAGGGCGGTTTTGAATTAAGCTTGTACAATTCAGTAGTATTTGATTTGGGAAGGGAAAGGATTAAAATTTACAGTTGCATAATTTGGAATGGATTGCGTTATGCAAAAATGTAGGCTTGGTTTTTATACATTATGCTGTATCCTTTGACACTCGTACTTTTTAGGAAAAATGTATTTGTGTGAGTTAATCTCAATATACTCGTAGTACAAATGCCAAAATATATTGACAACCCATCTGGTGTAATGGCTGAGACGTCGGCTATTAGACCAAGGGTTCCGGGTTCCATAGCCGGGCATTCCAAACATTTGTGTGCACTAACATGTCTGTTTGTATTGGTCTGGGTGTTTTCTATATATTATATAAATCGCACCTTTCATATTATAGGGGCACAATTCGAAAAACATGATTGTTGGGAAAACGCGTTTGAAGATTTTTGAGCGCTTCGGTTCGATTTCAGGCCCGTTTATAAGTAAAACTCAAAAATGCTATTTTTTGAGATGTGCCTCTATAGTATGAAAGGTGCGAAATGTACTTTTAAAATAGTGTATAAGTATATTTATCCGCTGTTTTAGTATTAGTACAGGCTAATGATAAGTTTAGGGCTAGATGACGCTGTGTAAATGTCAGTTGATATTTATAATAATACCATCGTCACCAGCTCATTAAACGTCCCCATCGAGGGGCATAATATATATAGGTCTAAGTCTCCGCGGGGCTCAGTGCGGATTGGCCGACTTCACTCACAGCCTTCGAATCTCTTCGCAGGTGTACCTACGCAGTATTCCTCACGATGTTTTCCTATACCGTAAGAGCGTCGGATAAACTTACATATAATTCCGAAAATTAAAAACATTGGTAAGTTGCGGGATTTAAACCTGCACCCTCCAGATTGAGAGGCAACAGTCCACACCAATGAGCCACCGAGGCTCACAATTATTATGTAGGAGTTTAATATTGCCAATGGACCGGTTGCGATGATTAATTAAGCAGACGAGCTTTGGAAATGACCAGGCTTGTTATGGGTTGTTGTTGGATCGATCAGGAGGTGTCATTTAAATGGTGGAAATCCAGCAGTGATTATAGCCATTTGAGAACCATTCCATCTCATAAGCCATCGGTTCTACGCAAATGTACTCTGCCCATTTTTTTTTTATACTTATGTAGCAGACGAGAGGCGCCCATCTGATGGAAAACGGTAACCGCCGCTATGGACAACTGCAATACTAAGGGCAAAGCCATACCGGCTGCTATCAAGAGGAAAGGACTTTACC
>PQWD01001402.1:0-21043 GCA_019425675.1 Leucinodes orbonalis | reverse complement strand
CAATATTGGCAGATTGAATTATTTTTATCACACTGATAGAAAAATAAAAATGAGATATCACACTTTTAGCCCGTGGACGCTAGAGTTGTATAATCGAGGATATATATATTTGGTGTATGGTGTGACTATGGCTATGTTCAAGTTAGCAGCATGCGTCTTTTAATTGGGATTTCTAACATATGATTTACTGTATTCTGTGGCGTCACATAATATACAGATGGTGTGTTGATAATACATGAATAGTTATTCTATATAAAATTATCAAAAAAATAATAAATGTTTATTTCTTTCACTAAAGGTTACCAAGATAGATTTAACCTCCTCATTAGGTCTGTTGCACCCACAGATTTCCCATACAAGAGATGGGCGAGCCGCGTTTAAAGTGCGACAAATGTAAGCTCAACGAGCATACACTGCTGCCAGTTTACGCTCTCTCTCTCTCTGAGACGAGTCAAGACGCACGAATATTAGAAGAAATTACCATTTTTTTCCAAAATGCCATCCTGTGCAATTGGAACATGCCATCATCGCAATGAATCAGTAAATTTACCAAGCAATAGAATAACTTTCCACAGGTAAGAACCGAAAAGAAATTGCGACACTGGGACTGCCTATAAACTTGGCGATCTTGTCCGTCTAATTGTATATTCGGATGTCTGTGGTTGCACCTATATCAGAAGAAGCCACTCTTCCTTTCATCATCATCAGCTCATTAAGGGAATCGACGAGAGTTAATGGTTTTGCAATAGTTTTGCAAGTGATATTGCTGAGGTTTATGTAAAAGTATATAACGTGTAAAAGATGTATTTTTTATGTTACGTAAAGAACAGGTCGGTCAAGACGCTAAGCTGATGGTAAGTGATACGATACTGACCATGACAGAGCGGCATTGAAAGATAACAATTAAGAACTAAGAGACAGTTACTATTCTCCATCAGTGCCACACTGCGCCCGTCACCCGAGACAACAGATGTTAGGTCACTTATATTCGGTTATTTCACTAGCCCTCACCTCGAAACACAGAAGTGCATAACACTCTTATTTTACTGGACGATATCTGGCACTGTGATGATTTTCATACACATAGTGTAGGTACTTGATGTCCCAAAGTAATAAAATATTTGCATAAATTAAATAAGTAGAATTCATCATTATAAATATTTCTCGCAGTCTTGGAAAAAATGTAAAATTAGCGACGAAACGCATTCATACGGTCGGAGAGTTAATTTCCTTAGGGACAGTGCACACTTATTTAGGGTCATTAAATTATCATCATTATATTATTTTAACATAAAAAGCGAAGTATATTTAACAAATCATGGGTATTATTTTATTTTACTTAAGAATAATGAAGGTACTTATTTTCAAATCAAATTATTCCTAAGACAAACGGTGCGATCTATATGTACTTTTGTTATACACATAATACGATATCAATTATAATAGATGTGTTCATGCACACTATATTTCTCTCCCAAAGCTATGCTGTGACAGAAGGCCTGTGTACTCTGCAGTGAGACTTTATAGTTGATGATGGTGATACATGGTTGTTGTTCTAAATCTAATACCAGTGCAACACCAAATTGAGGGCACGAGCCTATGCGTATAGGGTGTATAGGCCGTAGTCGCCCACGCGGGTCCAGTGCGGTTTGGCCGACTTTACGCATAACCTTTAAATATCTTCGTAAGCATGCGCAGGTTTCCTCACGATGTTTTCATTCACCGTAAGAGCATCGATTAACGTACATATACGAAAATTTGAAAAGACATTGGTACGTGACGACACTACCGCCAACGTGACCGCCCTCTTGAAAATTCAAATTCCGAATGTCTCTTGTACATGTCCCTTTACATACACATCCAGTTCCAACATTTACCACAAAACTGCCGGTAGGTGGCGCGCAAATTGAATCGGGCGACATTATAGGGCGACAAAAAACGCTCAAATTGATTCGGAGTAAATTGCAAGAAGCGAGCTGACTTGCCTGCAAACAGGCCTTATTACGTATTCCAAAAGTTGATAGGAAGTGCATTTATTATTTCTACTTGACATTGGCTTAAAAGGAAATATCAACAGTGGCAGAGTTATAATTCTAAATTTGTGTATAGCTTGCCGATCTAAGTTTGATACTTTATAGTAGAGATTTCTTATGGAATATCACTGATTTACGGATGCAGACCTTGAAGTCCCATGTTCAGTCTATATTCCACCTTTTGGCTTTGATGTTTTATTATCAATAACTTACAAACGTAAATACACGTAAGCTTAGCTACCACTCACTGTTTTTTTTTCGAACGTCGACATTAAAACAAAACCGCATATCAACAGTAATATAACTGAAGCTTAATCATAAATATCGGAGTGTCATTAAATCTATTAATTAACCACAAACCAATAATAAATAACTCAATCGGACATAGTCAATATATAATTTTAAGTGACCACTGAATGCCCATTTCATTGATTGCTTTCAAGATTCCTATCGCGATACAACACGTAATAATAACTCCTCCGCAGTCGCCATCAATCAAGGGACATTGCGTACTTATGACCGATAGAAAATTCAATAGTAATTTTAAGACCTAGTTTGTGAACGCCCTTCGTCTTATATCGTGATGAGTTTAAAAACTGTCCTTTAGTATTGATAGTAAGTAGATTTATAAAACAAAGTTTGTCTTTGATGTATCCGGAGAAGAAATATTCGAATTTCGAATAACAAAACCGAATGCGTTCTAAACTGAGTCGACAGATAAAAAAATAAGTTTCGTGATTTATGAAGTGGCAAAGGCAACATCACTATTCTAGGAGTATTTTCCTTAAATCACGAAGAATATCTAGCAAGAAATCAAATTAAGCAGTCAGGTGTGTTAGTTCCGTGTTTATAGCTGTAGGTGATATTTAATTAGGTCGGTTTATTGTAATAAAATGTTCCATATTCACCTTGCATCCTTCACATGTAAAAGCCCCGAAGTGGAAACCAGCTGCAGGCTCTCCGCATACTTTGCACTGCTGGTTCATCTGTTGGAAAGAAATAATACTATTCAGTAAAGTCATTATAATCAGCCTTTATTGCTTTGCTCAAGCAGCAGGTTATCAAGGGAAAAAAATATAAATTAACTAGTCCTAAGCTTATCGCACTAATAAGAGTGATTACACAAGTAATTTTACTAGCTACGTTACTCTATTCCAAATACATGGCAATGCACACTAGTATTTCACGGAACGACATATGGTATTGCAGTGGACAGTACGTTGAATTAAGTATAAGACCAAGAGCCATCTGCGCTGGCCACTTTCCTAGTAAAACTGTGAGGGCCATCTGCTGGTATCTGCAAAAGTATTGTGTTTTATGTTATTGAGCCTAACAAATTCATATGTACTATGAAATAAAGAAATATCCACTGACATTCACAAAATGCCATCTAGCCCCAATTTAAGCGACAAGTCCGCAGTATGGGTATCATCAGATAAACATACTTATATACTTTTTTTGTAAATACATACATATTATACATTCAAAACAACACACAGCGCCATCTAGCCCCAAGTTATGCGTGGAGCCTGTACGTACCTACTTATATACTTTATTTTGTAAATTCATACTTACTAATAAGCAAAGCAGGTGGTACGCCCGTGCTTAAGACCCTTCAGAAGCTCTTTAATTCCGTAATCCGTGATGGTATGACGCCTAAAGTGTGGAGCAATGGCGTGGTGGTGCTCTTCTTCAAAAAAGGCGACAAAACCTTGTTGAAGAATTATAGACCCATCACGCTATTGAGTCACATTTACAAGCTGTTTTCTAGAGTCATCACGAACCGTCTCGCTAGTAGGTTTGACGACTTCCAGCCTCCCGAACAAGCCGGGTTCCGCAAAGGCTTCAGCACCATAGACCACATACATACGCTGCGGCAGGTTATACAGAAGACCGGAGTATAATCGGCCATTATGCTTGGCGTTTGTGGACTATGAGAAAGCCTTCGATTCGATCGAGACTTGGGCTATGCTTCAAGCCCTCCAACGGTGCCATATCGATTACCGCTATATCGAAGTATTGAGAAGTTTGTACGAGAGCGCCACTATGTCAGTCCGAGTACATGAAGAGCTTACACAACCTATCCAATTGCACCGAGGAGTGAGACAGGGAGACGTTATATCTCCGAAACTGTTCACAGCTGCATTGGAAGATATGTTTAAGCTGCTCGATTGGAAAGGACTTGGCATCAACGTCAATGGCGAGTACATCACTCATCTTCGATTTGCCGATGATATAGTAATCATGGCAGAATCCATGGAGGATTTAGGTACTATGCTCAATACCCTTAACAGAGCTTCGCAACAGGTGGGTCTTAAAATGAACATGGACAAGACGAAAGTCATGTCTAATATCCATGTTGTGCCCATACCAATATCAGTTGGAAGTTCTGAACTCGAAGTTGTAGACGAATATGTGTACCTGGGACAAGTAGTTCAAATGGGTAGGTCCAACTTCGAGCAGGAGGTTTCGCGTCGAATCCAATTAGGATGGGCAGCGTTCGGGAAGTTAAGGGAGATCTTTTCGTCCAAAATACCTCAGTGTCTGAAGACGAAAGTCTTTGACCAGTGTGTGTTGCCGGTTATTACATACGGAAGTGAAACGTGGTCGCTTACTAAGGGCCTCTTAAATAGGCTTAAAGTTGCTCAACGTGCTATGGAAAGGGCTATGTTAGGTGTTTCCCTACGCGATAAGATCCGGAACACGGATATCCGTAGGAGAACTAGAGTGACCGACATAGCCCACAGGATAAGCAAGTTGAAGTGGCAGTGGGCAGGGCACATAGTGCGTAGAACCGATGGCCGATGGGGCGGAAAGGTTCTCGAGTGGCGTCCGCGTAACGGAAAACGAAGCGTAGGCCGACCCCCAACCAGATGGTCTGATGATCTGGTTAAGGTGGCAGGTAGCAGATGGATGTCAACTGCAAGGGATCGGTCTGCGTGGAAATCATTAGGGGAGGCCTTCGTTCAGCAGTGGACTTTCTAGGTTGTAATGATGATGATGATGATACTTACTATACATAGAAAACACCCAGACCATCACAAACAGACATGTTCATGCACACAAATGTTTGTACTGCTCGGGGATCGAACCCGGAACCCTAGATGTAACACCCAACGTCTCAACCATTACACCAAATGGGTCGCCAAAATAAGAACTTCATCTCAAGTGTTACATCGCGTGTTTACATATAATGGAATCATTAGTTAGCATTATCAACACATGACCACCAAATATGGGTGTGAGTAATACTGATGCTATTTGACGAACAATACATTTTCACTTCATATCCAGACCATTTAATGCATTGTGCATTGCGTCATTCGTTCAAGCTATTATGCACTTGATGTGACAACAAACAGAAATGGTAACGGAACGTCACTAGTTTTATTTCCTGGTATAATTAGGGGTGTTACTAAATGTGATAGTTATAAATATATCAATCTCTCTTCATCATCATCATCATCATCATTACAGCCTAATTATGTCCACTGCTGAACGAAGGCCTCCCCTAATGATTTCCACGCAGACCGATCCCTTGCAGTTGACATCCATCTGCTACCCGCCATCTTAACCAGATCATCCGTCCATCTGGTTAGGGGTCGGCCTACGCTTCGCTTTCCGTTACGTGGACGCCACTCGAGAACCTTTCCGACCCATCGGCCATCGGTTCTACGCACTATGTGCCCTGCCCATATGTTTATCTCTCTTATGTTTTATGTATTATATAATGCAATTACGTTCCCTTTATACAAAGATAGACCGTACAGTGAAGGTTACTGTGGACTATTTTCCATTTTTTGGTCAGCACATTGCAGGCAGATTATTGTTTAGAAAAGGAAGCCAGGTAAAGCCGGCGGTGCTGGCTACTATTTAAGAACTTATTAGGCTACACACATCAATCCGCATTGATACCGCGTGGTAGGTTAGAGGCCAATCTTAATCAATGTTTTGCGGTAAAGCCTGTGCGCTGCAGTAACACGATATAGGCTGGTTGATTAATTTTTATCACAAAAAATTTAATATATAATCAATAATGAAATTAAACTATGTTTAGTGCTTGGTTGTGGTTAGTGGGTCTTAAAATGAACATGGCCAAGACGAAAGTCATGTCTAATACCCATGTTGTACCTATACCGATATCAGTTGGAAGTTCTGTCCTCGAAGTTGTAGACTAATATGTGTACCTGGGACAGGTAGTCCAAATGGGTAGGTCCAATTTTGAGAAGGAGGTTTCTCCTCGAATCCAATTAGGATGGGCAGCGTTCGGAAAGTTAAGGCAGATCTTTTCGTCCAAAATACCTCGGTGTCTCAAGACGAATGTCGTTGCCCAGTGTGTGTTGCCAGTTATGACATAAGGAAGCGAAACGTGGTCGCTCACTAAGGGCCTCTTGAATAGACTCAAGGTTGCTCAGCGTACTATGGAGAGGGCTATGTTAGGTGTCTCCCTACGCGATAAAATCCGAAACAAGGATATCCGTAGGAGAACTAGGGTGACCGACATAGCCCAGAGGATTAGCAAGTTGAAGTGGCAGTGGGCAGGGTACATAGTGCGTAGAACCGATGGCCGATGGGGCGGAAAGGTTCTCGAGTGGCGTCCACGTAACGGCGAGCGAAGCGTAGGCCGACCCCTAACCAGATGGACGGATGATCTGGTTAAAGGTGGCGGGTAGCAGATGGATGTCAACTGCAAGGGATCGGTCCGCGTGGAAATCATTAGGGGAGGCCTTCGTTCAGCAGTGGACATAATTAGGCTGTAATGATAGTGCTTAATGATTAAGCAATATTCTATTAAAATTTGTATAAAAATATCAGTAAAGAACTATGGTAATTTGTTATCTATGACTTATTTTTAAAGATAAACTCATATTTCAAAAGTACATATAAACAACATCGATCAGCCAGATTGTTCGAAAACAACCTGTAGATAGTAATTATATACATAAAAGTTCATGACATTTTCATCAAAAAGATCTCTGGTCTGACAACCCTAGCGTAGGCACAACATTCCTTTTAAGAAAGACTGACCTTTTTAATTTCTCATAGCGAAATGTGCTGCAAAAGTTGGATGGTGTAATATAAAAAAAACTGCGAGATTATGTTGCATTTTATGTACGAGCAGGTTTTTTTATTTGATAAAATGTCTGTACATTTTATCAACAAAACGGTCAGGACGCTTACCTGATAGCAAGTGATACGCCTGATATAGTGACATTTAAGAAAACTAACAACTGGTAGTCAGTTATTTTCTCTATCAATACTGCACAGCGCCCGTCACCCGAGACAACAGATGTTAGGTCCCTTATACCCGGTAATTTTACTAACTACGGGCCGATATCTGGCACTGCGGTGGTACCTACTTAGACAACGCATCGATACTACCAGCTTGTTAAATTTTGTATACGCACATAAATCTCTATAGTGACTGCAAGAGATTAGTAAAGATTTTTCAAAACTTTTCATTTCCGTGTGAGTTCTCATTTCAGCGTCGTTTTGTTGAGTATAATATATTAACGAATATCAGCACTTAATTTTTGGTTCAATCATTTATTATTCTGAAATTTAAATATTTTTAAAATACCTACCCAATTTAAACAAAAACAAAACATACAAATGTGTCTGTTTGGACGCTCACCTGATGGTGTGTGTGTGTGATACGCCAGACCATGACAGAGCGGCATTAAAGGAAACCAACAACTGGTAGACAGTTATTACCCTCCATCAATGCCGCACTCCGCCGTCACCCGAGACAACAGATATTAGTCTCTTATACCGGTAATTTCACTAGCTACAGTGCCCATCCCGAACACAAAGTGAAACTACAGTGCACAAATGACTCCTGTTTCACGGGATGATATCTGGCACTGCGGTGGTACCTACCTAGTAAACCTTCACTAATTGTAAAACTTAAAATAGATGAAGTTATGTGGGCGTAAAATTGAAGTCTGATAGTAGAATTACAACTTTTAAATGTTTCGAATGTAAAACCAAATATGAATTCATTCATCATCAGCTCATTAAACGTCCCCACCGAGGGGCACGAGCCTACCCGTATAGGGTCCACGCGGGCCCAGTGCGGATTGGACGACTTCACACACAACTTCGAATCTCTTCGCAGGAGTGCATGAAGGTTTCCTCACGATGTTTCCTTCACCGTAAATATGCATTTATGCAGCTGAAATATTTTATCTACATTATTTATATCCTTTTGAGTTATGGAAATATTGTTTCTTTCTATGAATTTCTATTTTTAGATGTCACAGTACAGATATAGGTTTTTTTCGTCATCATTATAACTTCAATTTATGAGTCATTGTATTTATTTATGTATGAAAAGATTGATTTATTAACTATTACATTACATTATTCGGTAACTAAAATATATTACACCCTAAACACTTAAAAATAAATAATTTAAACTAAAAAATATGATTAAAAGAAGTCCTTTTCGGCAAGGTTCCGAAAATACTGGCAGCGTTACCCCTTTGGATTGCCAGACTGATACCTTGGAGGTAGCTGCCAGATCTTCGGTCACCTGTGACGTCGACTAACCTTTTGGAAATTTCTTTGAAAAGCCTCAAAGCACTAGAAATAATAATAATAATTTATGAGTTATGTTGAAGTGGCAGTGGGCTGGTCACGTATGTCGCAGAACCGATGGCCGTTGGAGCAGACGAGTTCTGGAGTGGAGACCGCGTCTTGGCAAGCGTAGCGTAGGACGACCTCCGGCCCGATGGACCGACGACTTGCGAAAGGTCGCTGGTGGGGGCTGGATGAGAAAGGCGGAGGACCGGGATGTCTGGCGCAAAATGGGGGAGACCTATGTCCAGCAGTGGACTGCAATAGGTTGAAGAGATGAGTTATTTTACTATATGACTCATATAATAGAAAAAGTTTTACTCCTTTACTCTACAGCCTTTGTCCACTGCTGCTGTTGTCACGACCCATTTGGTGTAATGGTTGAGACGTCGGCTATTACACTAAGGTTCCGGGTTCAATCCCGGGCAGAACAAACATTTGTGTGCATGAACAAGTCTGTTAGTATTGGTCTGGGTGTTTTCTATATTTATGTATTATGAGAGCGTCGGTGGCTCAGTGGTGTGGACTGTCGCCTTCCTACCGGGAGGGCTGAGGTTCAAATCCGACACGTACCAATGTATTTTCGAAAATATATGTACGTTATCCGACGCTCTTACGGTGAAGGAAAACATCGTGAGGAAACCTTCATGCACACCTGCGAAGAGATTCGAAGATTGTGTGAACGTCCAATCCGCACTGGGCCCGCGTGGACGACTAAGGCCTAATCACCCTATACGGTAGGCTCGTGCCCCTCGGTGGGGACGTTTAATGATGATGATGTATTAACAAAAAAAAGTATAAAGTAGGTAAATAATTTTGAAAGATGTTATTCGATTATCATACGCCTAACATATCCACTGCGAACTAAGCTTCCCCTAACGATTACCATGCGGGCCGATCCCAAGCAGATGACATTAATCTATTACCGCCACATCAACCAACTCATACTGAATAATAATCCCTCACTGAGACTCGGTCGACTAGACCAAGTTGTCGTAATCATTTTGGAATTTCGAACTTGTGTAATTACCGATGACCAGTCGAAATAAGTTACATACATCGAAATCACACAAAAACCAGAAGACACTCAAGTGTTTTGACACTTAAGATACAACTGTACGTTCGTAAGCTTCCAAGAAATAAATTATCATCTCAACTATTTGGAATGGGTTCCGTATGAACATTTAACATAAAGTGATGGTTCATTTCAAACTAAATGTTTATTTGATATCTAAAGGAAATCTTTGTTTAAAATTTTGCTATCCATATATTAAAGGCAACAAAGCAATCAGTTCAGCTGATAGAATGTTACTATGTGGTAATACGTAGCACGGGTGAAAACTCACTACACACAATAGATGAATTTAATTGAATTGTCTACTCGCGTGCTACGTTCGAGCGGATATGTTACATTTAATATTATGACGAAACATCTTATTAATATAGAAGGAAAGAAGTATATATTCTCACCTAGATGAAATCCTAGAAATCAATTGCATTTAATCTCCCACATATTACAAAAATATTAATCCCCCTCTCTGTTTGATATTAGTGTGGACCACATGGTTTATATGGCTGCAATAATTTTAAACACCAAGAATGCACATTTAGAAAACAATGAAATATAGAATTTTGAATAAAAATATATTTAATAAATAAAAGAAGATTTATTTGATAAAAAAGGTTTTCGTATTCAAATATACGACACAGAACGCCAAAACTAAGCAAACATTGGTAGTAACGACTCTATAACACTCAAGCGATCTCAAGAGCTCATAGAAGGTCGTCGATAAATTTTGTAATGATGTGTCCAACCTCAATTATGAATGTTATGGCAAATATAATAGAATTGTGACTGACAGATGGGCTCAAACATTGTTGGACTGGAATAATGTAGAAAAATATTCAAATCCGGCTCTTGATTTTTATATATTATATTAACTATATTGTATACATTCTGGTGGTAGACCCGGTACTGAGTCGTCTAGGCAGGTACCACCGCAGTGCCATAATCAACCCGTGAAATTAAAGTGTTTTTCACTTCTGTGTTTCAGGGCACTGTAGCTAGTAAAATTACCGGGTATAAGAGACCTAACATCTGTTGACTTGGATGACGGGCGCAGTGCGACATTGATGGAGAATAATAACTGTCTATCACTTGTTGGTCTCAATCAATGCTGCTCTGCCTTAGTCAGGCGTATCATTCACCATCAGGTGAACATCCTGACCGTGCTGTGCAGGTTTTTTTTTTATTCAGCTCTTCCCCCTGATATTTTGGTCAGGGACCTTTTTATTCTTTTTTGTTTATTTGCTTTATTTCTTTTCTTTCTTTTTTGTATATATTTTTATTTACTCTTTGTTTTTCTTTTCTTATATTACATTTTTTACCTTATTTCTATTACAATGTTTTTCTTTTTCTTACATACGTATCTTACTGCTACTTACATACATGTATCTTACTGACTATTACAATTATTTCTCTATTTCCTATTTTAGTTTACTACTCAAATTCCTGTACAGGTTGTATCATAAAGAAATCTGTCAGGCGTATCATTTACCATTAGGTGAGCATCCTGACCATCTTGTATAGTATGTATCGTTAAGTCAAAATAATTATACAAATATATTAAATATTTCGGTAATCAATTACATAACAGGTACTTTGGTATCATCTTAACTTCGTCGTCTGTGACAGGCAGACTTTATAATCGACTCGAAAGGATATACTCGCAAATACGAGGATTTCAGCATTTAGCGCCTTGGAAAAGAAGACCAATTTCTAGGCAGAACGAATTTTCTTTATATTTTACCTTACTTTTCAAGTTGCCGACTGAACGTTGGTAAATTTTGAATTATAGGCATGTACTCATATTATGAAATGTTTTTATTGGAACCTAATACCTTATAAAGTTATCATCAAAGTTTTAAGAAGTAAATGATAAATTAATTATCGCATTACATTGAAAATTGCGATAATTTGTTATATATCGTACTTCAAAAGCGCGTGGGCGCCGCCCGTCCCACAATTTTTAAAGTTGTTTAGTGCAAAATGTTTTACATGATTTTTATTAGGGTTCCAAAATATTTGACATGTGTATCAATTGATTTGCCTCATATTTTGGGGGATATACTTATATTATCACGAGTATGTTCTTGTTACCTTTGTGATAAAATTTTAAGAAAATTATATCTATAATATAATGTTTTTTATACCTTAAGTAGAAATATTCATTTTTCATTATATTTGTAAAACTAATAGTTAATTAAGAAAAAGTGTCCTTCTCAAAATTGCAGCGCCCTTATGACAGGGTCTAAAATGTTTTGGTCCACCAAACTACTGTACCTACATTTATAGATTACAATAAAGATTTGAGTATTGAGTATATTTTTAAAAAATGCCAATGTGTTCGATTTGACCATGTATAACACCACCGTTTCGTACCCACTATCAGCGATCGCAGTTTAATCTGCCAATAATTCACTTTCATATCATTGCCAAATTCGAGTATAGTAGCCCAATATCTCTGAATCACTGACGCCTCCATATTATTTATCGATGTTTTTAGGGTTCCGTAGCACAATGGAAAATGAAACCTTTATAGATTAGTCATGTCTGTCTATCTGACCGTTCGTATGTCACAATATTTTTTTCCGATTGAAATTTTGTCACTATAATACTGACAAAATGTATGTTTTATGTGAACCGCATTAAACAAGAATTTTAGAATAAAAAGGAAAAATATTTTGGGATTCTGAGTTAATGGTGAACCACTATTTTGTCATAATACATCTGTTGTAGGTGTCAATTATAATTATTTTGTTACTTGCTTCTACGGAACCCTTAATTGGGGAGTTCGACTTATACTTGGCCAATTTTCTTATAGTCGAATTTCCAAATCATATTTGGGTCAACAGGTGCTTCGATGCGTTCAAACAAATTTACAACATATTAATATGAGCATTAAGTAGAAAATAGTCTAGCAATAAATTTGTGGAATTGGTATCAATTTGAGTATTATTTCATTCGAAATTTAAAAAGGTAAAGTTCGACAACAATTTTTTTAAATTCGAATCGAATTAATACGACCAATATGCTGTTTTGAATTGGCTAAGTTTTAATTTGATTTTACTATGTATGGATAAATCACCAATTTCATATGGCAGACTGATTATATTAAAACTATCAGAAGATTTTAACTAAAAATATTTGCTTGTATTATTGAATGTTGATGGCGCTGTGAAAATGTCTAGAGATATTTATTTATAAATAAGGTCTAGTTGACCGCACCAAATAGCCATTCCATGGACCTTGTGTAGTTGTCGACAAAATGGCGACTACAGACTGTCAACTGTCGATCCATTTATACGACGCTCGTGAGAAAGGCCATGCCCATAGCAAGACTGGATACGAGTCGCACATCATGAAGACGTGAGACAATTCTACAAACCATTTTTGCCAATTGTAAATCTAAGGCATGCAAACGAGGGTCCGGCGTTCGCCTTTTACGTGCACTACTACCGTTTCGAGATAGCTGTCGGGTTCACGGTGTGAATGTTTGTGTTGTCGAATAGAAGGTGCGGATCTGTGACTCGGGTACACTTTTTCCATGATTGCATGTCTGTGACTAAGGTACAGTTTTTGCGTGATTGCAAAACTGTGACTCAGGTACACTTTTGGCAAGCTCGATAGTAACGTCTGTACTTTTTATTTTACAAAATAATATGTTATCTTGCGAGGATGTACCACGTATAAGTTAGATTGTTTTGGATCCCAACATGGCTTTAAATTATTAAGTTTACCAGACCTAACATCTGTCATCTTGGATGACGGGCGCAGTGAGGATACTAAGATCTCATTTAATTATAAGTAAAATGTCCTTAGTAATTATAAGTAATGTGTCCGAAAAACATAAGATTTTCTACTGTTTCACTAAAGAAACCATAGCTTTTTTAAATCTACAGTCATTTGTTTTTCTTTAACGCTACATCTTTGGAGGTTTGATATTCAAAATTTCCTTATCTTATTTTATGTTTGCCATCGGTTTTTTTAATGCATTAAAAAATATAGACTAAGCTAAGTGCAAGCTCGCTCCATCTACTCTCACAACCCTTCCATATTACGATAGAACGTATTCAAGAATAAGCACATAATAATAAAAAAAGCTGTACTTTTTACTCGTGCGAACATCGCTTAAGCATCTCATTAAGTCTGTATCCCACACGCCCATAGCCTTAACCAACCGACCCAACAATAAGATAACCATATAGTTAACACATGACAAACTGCAATAATTTGTTTTAACAACCGAAAACGGTTCCCGAGCCCGTTGATACAATCAACAATGTTTAAACGACGACCAGAAATTACTTAATTAAACTGACATATCTCGATAGTGGAAAATCAGATAAAATTATTAAGATTGCAACCCAAATACTGGACTTTGATATATCATTCCGCCAATGAGTGCGATGCAATCGGGACGATTTATAAATGTGGATTTCACAAGTTGAATCGATCCCGAACAAATTAAGGGCGGGTGAGGTATGGTTGTGAATCGTCCTTTAGCTTAGGATGCTTTGAGCATGTATGTGCATTTTAAATATTATTGACAATTTGAACCAATTGCGCTTATAAATTAAAATATTAAGTGACAATTTTAATCACGTAAGTCGGTGTTTCATTGGTATGGACTGTTGCCTTCAGATTTGGAGGGCGCAGGTTCAAATCCTGCCACTTACCAATGTCTTTTCAAATTCCCGAAATTATACAACGCTCTTACGGTGAAGGAAAACATC
This sequence comes from Leucinodes orbonalis, assembly GCA_019425675.1. Classification (NCBI taxonomy): domain Eukaryota; kingdom Metazoa; phylum Arthropoda; class Insecta; order Lepidoptera; family Crambidae; genus Leucinodes; species Leucinodes orbonalis. Next base: position 6,635 of record PQWD01001402.1, on the reverse strand, counting down.
GTGAGGAAACCTGCGCACGCCTGCAAGAGATTTAAATGTTGTGCGTTAAGTCGGCCAATCTGCACTGGGCCCGCGTGGATGACTAATTCCTTTACGGGTAGGCTCATGCCCCTGGGTGGGGATTATTTGCGTGGAACCTTCTTTGCAACCTATTTTAGTGTACTACTAGGCATAGGTGCTCCCATGGGTTGCCAGTATATCAGTCCTCCAGTTCCTCCATGTTGTGCCCTTTTGCAGGTAGTTGATTGGGCACCACAACCTCATCAAATTCCCGAGCAAACAGTTATACTTTATTAGTATATGCGCATATAAAATTGGAGCTGATCGCGAAATTATTAGACTTGCGAGTAACATTTTCATATCACAAGTTGTTATAAAACAGTGATTTTTCAAGATCACTTTATGTATGTGTGCCTGCTTGATCGCCAAAAGCAATTTATATTCATATCCAAATCACTAAAACGAACAAAAATTCAAAGTTTGAATACCAATAAAAAAAATCTCGAGTCTCTGGGAAAAAAAAACAACGAAATTAATTAATACATCGCAATCGCCAATACGCCAATCCGAGATAAAAAGCGTCAACCGCAATGATAAACCAACAAAAGTGTTAACCCTCAAATGCATCATTGATCCAAATCCCATTTAATATAACCTTTTAACGCCCATCTAACCTGTACGGAGTCGTTAACCCTTAATCGACGCGGTAATTTCTCCTGCCAAAAAAGACTACGGGAATCGTACGCCGGAATCCATTAACCGTACACCGGACCGCACCCGATCCGTCATCGCCTGTACAAAAGGGCGAATTACTTTTGAAATCTGCGTATGTGTGATATTTATTTAAGCCGATTGGGTTCCTTACGTTATATTTTAATAAAAGTATTTTTTATGTTTATTCAAAAAGGTAGGTACGTCAATATTATACGTACACAACATTAAAAAAATTGTATGTAAGTACGTATTTCATTAGTTATGGTCTAATACATATCTTTATAGGCGTACAAAATTTATAAAACTGAAAATAACAACACAGGAGATTTGATCCAATATAGTTAGTTTCACTAAAACCTTCAAAAATAAAGAAAAACCTGTTTCTGAAGTAATTTCAAGACCTTTTCTGGATGTTAATGTTTATATTTATTTATTCTATTTGTATAAGAACACACACGCACACACACACACACACAATACTTCCTATAAAATCACCAATCAAATAAAGATCCCAACTTCTGTTCCAAGCCATCGCCTGAGGTACCCTAAAAAAACAAAACGTAATTTCGGATATGTTAACAGTGCTCAGTCACGCCATCTTGTTAACCCTGTCTCCGCAGCATGTTATTATTCGACATTTATTTAATTTCACCAAAAGTGTACCTACGGTTTTCGAACGTATTCCGGGCTGTTTAGTTAAATAAACATATTTAGCACGCGACGTGATTTTTATTGTTTTCTATATTTTTTTTTAACGCAGTGGTTTACGGTCCGAGGCGCCTTAATTAAGGGATGCAGTTTGCCAACAGTGGCTATGATGTAGTAATTGACTTATTCTTCTGTGTGAAAGGTTTGAGTAGCTTATGGATATCGATTGCTAAATATCGATCTGTGTGTTAACATTCGGGAAGGCCTATAAGGCTGCAATGATGATAATCATACTTAGACAAACAACAAACTAATTAGATGCATTATATCACTCAAAAGTCTCTTTCTCTCTCTCTCTTCAACCTATCGCAGTCCACTGCTGGACATAGGTCTCCCCATTTGCGCCAGATATCCGGTCCTCCGCTTTTCTCATCCAGCTCCCACCAGCGACCTTCCGCAAGTCGTCGGTCCATCGGGCGGAGGGCGTCCTACGCTACGCTTGCCAAGACGCAGTCTCCACTCCAGAACTCGTCTGCTCCAACGGCCATCGGTTCTACGACATACGTGACCAGCCCACTGCCACTTCAACTTGCTGATCCGGCGGGTAGCTCGCTCCATTGCGCGTTGAGTGACTTTGAACTTGTGAACCAATCCCGCAGTCACTGTCCATGTCTCAGCTGCGTATATTAGCACGGGTAGGACGCATTGCTCAAAGACTTTCGTCTTTAAGTATTGCGGAATAGTTAACACTCAAAAAGTGTCTGCGGCAAAAGCATGTGTCATTTTGACAGAATTTTCATTCATAATTTCGTCGTTCGCTACATGTCATAATGACACAGTAGTATACTCGTGCTTTTGATTTTGTATTCTTTCTATAAAGCGTAAATGACAAAATTTAAATGAAAATTTTAGGTTCTAAATACAACGATATTCTGTATTTATAAAGGTAAATACGCCAACCGTGCCTCAAAAACGAACCTCCGAAGAGAGTCCAGTTTGTACTCTTTTGTTTAGGTAAAAGTGTTCGAAATTTGAAATATGTGTATGTGTGCTGTCACTGCATTCGGAACACTTTTTTCGATTGTTTTGTGACCATATCACAGATCCATACATTTTTTACATCATTGTCCAAATATAGCAGTAACTATACGTATGTGTCATACCCACAGACATCCGAATATACAATTAGACTGGACAAGCCGCCAAGTTTATAGGCAGTCCCAGTGTCGCAATTTCTTTTCGGTTCTTACCTGTGAAAAGTTATTATATTTCTTGGAAAATTTACTGATTCATTGCGATGATGGCATGTTACAATTGCACAGGATGGCATTTTGGGGAAAAACGGTAATTTCTTCTAATATTCGTGCGTCTTGACTCGTCTCAGAGAGAGAGAGCGTAAACTGGCAGCCAGTGTATGCTCGTTGAGCTTACATTTGTCGCACTTAAAAACGCGGCTTGCCCCATCTCCTGTATTGGGAAATCCTTGGTCTTACCGCTCGGACATTTTTTGGTTTACGTATCTTAATATTACATATATCTCTAAGTAATCATAATATTACATATATTCTTCTTTCAACCTATCGCACTCCATAAGTTGGACATAAGTTTCCCGCATTGTGCGCCAGATATCTCAGTCCACCACTATCTCATCCAGCCTCAAATAGTCATTTCGCTATCAAACTTTAGTGACTTTGACTTTGGGTCCAAAATGTATACGCTAGAACAAAGATCATCTTTTCTTACTAGCCATTGAACTGTAAAATTTTTACAAGCCAATAATTACAGCAAACGAAACGTCAACAAGTGAAACAAAGAAAGAGATATACATTTAAACATTAGACAGCAAAAAAGGCATCCACTAATAAGCTTGCATTAGTCGTTATTTTTGTCAATACATATGACTCAACACAATCTTTAAATCAAATCGTAACACATAAACATTTTAAACGACAAATTATATATTTCTCATATCGAAACGGCTGTGTCATTTGTGAATGAAATTTACTTATTTGGAACAATGATTTGTAGATGTGTTTTAAAGCAATCACCATTCAATAGCTGTTTGAATACTCTAATTTTGTTTTGATGGAGATTTACCAAACCGGAGTTTGATGCTGTACATTGTGGAATAAATCTTTGCATCATCAGCTCATTAAACGTCCCCACCGAGGGGCACGAGCCTACCCGTATAGGGTGATTAGGCCTTAGTCGTCCACGCGGGCCTAGTGCGGATTGGACGACTTCACACACGACCTTCGAATCTCTTTGCAGGCGTGCATGAAGGTTTCCTCACGATGTTTTCCTTCACCGTAAGAGCGTCGGATAACGTACATATATTTTCGAAAATTCGAAAATACATTGGTACGAGTCGGGATTTGAACCTCAGCCCTCCCGGTAGGAAGGCGACAGTCCACACCACTGAGCCACCGACGCTCTATAAATAAATCTTTAACAAATTGTATACTATTTTAGGGCGCCCGCAACGTTTTTATTTTACCAGCCGCTCACCTTAAGTAGCCTACCAGAATTCGTTGCATATGCTGCGTTAGGGCTCATTAAGCAACAAAATCCTTGTTAGGTTTATCAAGTACCCTTTTCTAGTTTCTAGTTATATGATGTTAGTCTTGTTTTTACATAATTACTTATTCCATTTTTATTGTTGTAACTGTCTGTGCTTTAACTTCACTTTCATAACTTTGTCCGTTCGTAATAACCTTAGCATCGGTGGCTCATTGGGGTGGACTGTTGTCTTTCAATCTGGAGGGTGTAAGTTCAAATCCCGCCACGTACCAATGTATTTTATAAATAATAATATGTATGTTTATCTGACACTCGACGGTGAAGGAAAACCTCGTAATGAAACCTGTGCACGCCTACAAAGAAATTCATGGGTTGTACGTAAAGTCAGCCAGTCCGCAGTAGCCGCGTGAACGACTAAGGCCTAAACACCCTTAAGGTGTAGGCCCGTTCCCATGCCGCGGGGACGTATATGAACTGATGTTAAATATCCTAGTTGTGTGATGTTATTCATTTTTTCTTATTTCTTCAATTTTGACGTATTTATGTGAATTCTGATGACGCAAAATAATCACTTTGAATTTGACTAGCTAAGTTCCTACACCCAAAAAAATACGTGTCATCGTAATGAAGATAACATTTTTTATTGATTAGATCACAAAAGGTGATAGACTAAAACACTTTTTGAAAAAAAAAAACGGTGAAATGCCAGTAATGACAATGACGAGATATTAATATCCAGACATATCAATTTAATTGGTGTCATATTTTGTGATCTACATAGTATCTAGATTGTATTATATTATGCCATGTAACAGGCGGTATTAAAAGGACTGTTATCAGTTTTCGCTGAATTAGCTAACATCAAACTCCAGCACAAAAACTAGTAACATGTTGTCCAAATTCTTTAAAACATTGCGATTGATCGTAAGGATTATCGTGAGTGATAAGGTTCAATGTTTGTATGATATTTGTATCAAATGGGGCTGGCATGCCCTGAAAGGTAAAAATACTCGGGCCCGATGCGGATTGGCCGACTTCACGCACACCCTTGAATCTTCTCGCGCGCAGCGCAGGTTTCCTTACGATGTTTCCTTCACCGTAAGAGCGTCGGATAAACGTACATATAATTTTCGAAAATTATATGTACAATTTTCACATTGGTACGTGGCGAGATTTGTACCTACGCCCTTCAGATCGGAAGGTAACAATTCTGAGGCTATATTTAATAACATAACTGATTAATATTTGTATATTCAATAAACATATAAATATTCCAATCAGCAGATCACCCAGGACAGAATCGACTACAGGCGAACTAAGCATGCTTCATTGCACCGTACTTTGTGAATGCATTTTAAATCGCCCTGTATAATTACACAAGTATTCTTAGAGAAAAGTTGTATTTAGTCTGGTATTTAGTATATTTGAACTACATTCAAAACGAGTCATTATATGTGGAAACTTGTTTTCTACATTTAAAGTGATTTAATCATAGCGACACGGTTTGCGCAGATGTTGTTTCTACTGATCCAGTAGTTATGGCATGATGACAGTTCTTGATGAAACAACAAAACACTGATGACCCATCTTTTGTGTATTAGTATGAAGAGACGTTATATCACAATAGTTAACTAGGTGGTAGTTTCGGTACTGAGTCTTCTTGGTAGGTCATCGCAGACGATACATGTCAATTCAATTCAATTTATTTGTTAAACATAGGTCATACACTCAAGGTGGAACAATTATACAATAGTATCACTATGTCTTGCCTCTGAAAGGCGTACAAATATGTAAATATGTCAAGATAGGTTTAAAATAATCCAAAATTTCGTCAGGTCTCTTATACTCGGTAATTTTATTTCGTATAGTGCCCTCATCCCGAAATACTGAGGTGCATAATACTTTTATATCTGGCACTTTGGTGGTGAGGGCTCGATGAAGATAGGACTGGGATATCTGGCGCAAAGTAAAGTAGGTAATTTTAGCGAAAGTACAATATGATCTTTAACACGGAAGCTGAAACATACCGCCGTGGATCAATGTAGTTAACATTTTTCAGATACTTATCCGAAGGACGACCATTTCCATAAATATCATCGCTTGGACGATGTCAATCGAATGGTTTATGCATTACGCTATTTGAGCTCTTGCAAGTATAGAGTCATCTAACTTCAGATTTTGTAAATTTTGTGATTCATAAGAATCACGATCGTAACGATGTTATGTCCACTGCTTGGCTCCGAACTACTACATTAAGAACTTTCAGAATGGCACCCATACTTAAGCGCAATACTTGTTAGCGCTTTAATTTTCAATGCCTACTTCTTAGGCTTGAGTCTCGATAGGTGAACGATAGTACTTCTTATATTCAGACTTCTGCCAGAGTTCTCAGAGAGATTTTGAAGCAAATAAATTAAAATTAGTAACGGAAAGAACAAACTATCCATAACTGATCACAAAACCATCAATAACACCAATTATAATTGGTCAAAACCAACGCTGCACGATACAAAAATTTGCCACACCATTTAATAATGTATAAGCCGTTGACGTACAAAACTAATTATTAACACTCCGTTCTAATTACTCCATTAATCTACATCGTGATCGGCCACCAATTAGAGGACGCTCACAAGAACAATTCACGAGGTCCACTTTTTCCCCTGTCAAAATTCTCTGTACGTCACGACTTGCTCAAAGACCGCCAGCATCCAATTAAGACTGTCTCGCGAAAACACAAAACATACACTGTT